>CAUYTI010066542.1:0-22307 GCA_963575145.1 Galago senegalensis | reverse complement strand
CATGTGAGTGCTCATTCGGGCACTTCCTCCTTGTGAATCCTGCACAGGACCCCCTTTTCTCTTGGCCCTCATCTGGGACGCTTTCCTTAAATGCACATACATGTACATAGGACCCGTCCTGACTTTCTTCTCAGGAACCCCATGTAGGACAGTCTTTCATGTGACCTTCTCTCCAAGCTGATTCAGGATGTGCTCACATGTTGCTGAGCCTCATCCTCATGTCATATTCAGAGATGACAGAACCTGGGGTACAGCCAGTGCTTTCCTATTTTATCGTAGACTGGAACTGTTTTCATCATACTACATCTTGGTGGCCTTTTGCTTGCACAGGAGGCTGGGGGTATGATCTCCACTGGCTCCTTTTTTGTGTGTTCCTGAGATTTGTTTGGATTTTTGATAAAACCTTTTCTCAATCCTGAAAATACTTTGTTTTACTCAAAGCTCAGGATAAGGGAACCAATCCTCTTTGTTAGTTAAGTACAGCACCGCTTGACATCTTATTCTGAAAATTAAAGATCTAGCGCTCTTTTCCTTGGTTAAGAACTCAACTAGTTCCTCTCTATGCTCTAGGAATACCTTCAAAGTGCAATGCAAGATGTCTTGAACTCAAATTCTGGAACCCAATTTCTGGTCCTACATGATCTTCAATGTCTGCTATTGTTAACAAGCCTCCAAGGTCAGAGATAAGGATTGGTAGATTGTAATAAGTCACTGCAGTCTCGAGCATCTATGGTTTTGTGAGCTGTATGGCCTGGTGCAAGGGGGAAGGGACCCCCGTGTTGAAATGTCAAGTATTTAGTACTTGGTCTAGATTTACAGAATGTGTGAGCTAGAACTTGAACACCAAAGTTAAAAACCCCACTATAAGTCAGATTTTTCTTCAGGAACACTGAGAACAGATAGAATATCCTGTAATTGCTATGGAGAAAAGCAATTAGGAGATTCTGGGGAAAGGAAAAGCAGAATATGAAATGAAAACTGGCCTTGGCCAGATTTGTCCCAATAGTATTTTGGCTCACAAATGTGCTACCACTTGGCCATGGCAGTCTTGTGAGACAATCAAAACAAGAAAGCCTGGCTTAAAACAATGTTTACAACATGCAAAGCACAAACAAGAGTATTTGTAAATTCCAACTTTCTTGCTTCAGGATATTTGTTACCCTTTTCCCCGCCTCTTCTTCAAAAGGCATTTTGAAGCAAATGGGTAGTTTGTTTTGACAGGAAATTGGATCATTACTGTATCAGCTGATGGAAATATTCAATGTCAATTTCTGTCTGTGTAAAGGAAAGTCAGCCCTGGCAGATGTCTATGTGTTGCTTCAGAGGACTCAAAGTCATGAAAGAATCACAGCTTTGCCAAACAGACATGCAAACTGCAGAAGTGAACAACTACATCACTCTGGCAATACAATTTGGGAATAATTTGTGATAATTAATTTTTTTCTCCACATAACAGATAGCGATATAAGTTTCCTAATTCTAACTACAACAGAAAAGTCCACTTCACAAGCTAAGGATGAAAATAAGGTCACAGTGGTTTTAATAATCAATTCAGCATTTCTATGATTTCCTCTTTTAGCACAGTAGAACTCTCCACCATCCTCTCATGGGCACACTACCAGGGTTATCCCACACCTAGTGTTTGGGTAGGAGAACATTTACTGGAATATTGTACTCTGTGGAAACTACCCCAGGTCTGCAGTTAAAGCACCATTAGAAACTGAGAAATTTTGAAAACAGGTACCAGGTAGCTCACAGTGAAGTCAGGACTAATGCCTGTGCTCAGAAATCTGGGAAGGCAGTTGCCAATCTCTGTTGCCCTGCTAATATGATCACCCTAAACAGAATCCACAGTGCTGGCTTTGACTCCATGTTTATCCAACCTCACAGTGTCACTGTTAAAAACCAGGTGGTTTTAATAGCTACATGTCATCTCTGTTTACAGTGCAGTAATAACCTCTGCTAGTCGAGCTGTAGCTGCTTGGTTTTTCTTCAGAGAGGGAGTCCTGTTGTTGAAATGGTTATTTTGAGGGTGGGAGGTAGGGAGGGAATGAGAAAGAGGGGGTTTGGAGGGATCACTTCTGAGGTTTATCTTATAGGGGTACAGGTGAATCTTTCTAAGAGTAGAATGTGAACGTTTTAAAGCAATAACTGAGAAAATGACATGAAGGCTGTGTTGACCAGTTTGACGGAAGTATTCAGATTGCATGTGAAAACCCCACACTGTACCCCAGAAGTGCACTAATGTACATAGTTATCATTCAATAAAAAAAAAAAGAAAAGAAAATCTCAGCTGTTTGCTCTGCAGCTATGAAAGGGTTTGGAGCAAAGTTTAGAGGGGGCTTGGGAATGAGGTAACTCTGTTAACTCCTTCACACAGGAGGAGGAGGTGGTGCCCCAGAAAAGACATGGGCACAACATGAGAACATTTCCCCACTTACAAAGTGGGTGTTGGAGGTGCCTGCTGTGCTCTGACTCACAGTATGAATAGAGTTGAACACAGTGGTCCTCTTAAGGGCCCTCAGGGAACAGCCTGTTCCAAGTGGCTCCTGATGATAAAACTGGTGAGGAAGATGATACAGGCTACACATCATTAGCTGCCTAAACAATATCTGTGCCTCCTTCCTCTTGCTAAAGAAACCTTAATTTTGGTTGGGATAAAAATATGTCCCACAGCAGGGAATGAATTTTGACTGTTCTAAATCAACCATCCTCACCCTGTTGTCCACTTTCCCGACAACATTTTTACAATCAAGAGGTGGCCATGTGATCTAGTTCTGGTAATGACTTGTCAAAGGAAGCCAGGCAGGGCCCTTAAGGGAAAGTATTACTTTCCTAATAAAAGCAAGAGACACAACTGGCACTATCCTTTTCTTTCTGTCTTAAACATAGATATGATGTCAGCTGGGACATTTGGCTACCCTGAAAAAAAAAAAGTCCGAGAGAATCTTAGAGATGCCAGCTCTAATATTGTTGAGCCACCAAGGTATTATTTTAGCCTGTTTCATGAGGAACGTAAACCTCTAATCAGGGTTTCTACAGTTCACAATAGAAATCATTCCTGGATTTAAATATCTGTTCTTCTATTGCTTTGATAGAAAAGTACAGAACAGTGAGGTTTCTCTTGAGGAACATCAATTCTTTTTGTTGTTGTTGTTTTGTTTTGTTTTTAGAGACAGAGTCACTTTGTCACCCTTGGTAGAGTGCTGTGGCGTTACAGCTCACAGCAAACTCCAGCTCTTGAGCTTAGGCGATTCTCTTGCCTCAGCCTCCCAAGTAGCTGGGACCACAGGTGTCCACCACAACACCCAGCTATTCTTTGTTGCAGTTTGACCAGGGCCAGGTTTGAACCTGCCACTCTCAGTGGTATATGGGGCCCGTGCCCTACCTACTGAGCCACAGGTGCTGCCCAAGGAACACCAATTCTTAAACTGATATTATTTGGAATTCATGATTTATAATTCCCTTTGTAATCCATTTATAATTTAGGATTACTTGAGATTCCCTTTATAATCCATTGTCTGTTCTGCTTTGAAGTTCACATTTCTGTCAGAGACCTACCTGTAAAGAGAAGGCAAAAGTGTTTCCCCCTCATAGCTCAGAACTATCATCGTCAAGACAAAAAAATAGAGTTGGATTCATCTGCCCACCCCTTCCCCCCTCACCCCCTCTACACTCACCAATCAGCCCTGGCCACACACAGAGAAATGGTTTTCACAGCCAGGTAACACTATGGAGGGAGGCTCAGGTAAAAAAGGAAAAAGATACTCTCAGTAAAAACAAAGACTAAAAGAACTGCCAATAAGGAGATGGTAGACCTTAAAATCATGGTGTCATAGCAGGAAAGTTTGTAGGACAGTATTCTTCTGCAGAGAAATGTTTGCCTAATGGAAGAAAAGGCTAATATACTTTAGCAATTGGCAAAATCAGAAAGACCCAAGACCCAGGATCATTCTTAGGCAAACAGTCTGTTCATCTCACTATAGACAGTCTGACATTAACTACAGACAATTACCAACTAGCAGTGGCTGCACAAATTCCATGGCCTCCTGAAAAGACATACCAGAGGAGCTACGTGAGACATTGCGTGCTTTGAAAAACACTGCCAACACGTAGCAGGTGCTCAGTAAATACTAGTTTAATGAACACATTTTCTGACTTTGAAGGGACACAAAGCCCCTAGCTTCTGCAAAGTGACACTGGCCAATTCCAGCTTATATAGAAAGATCATATGAGCTAGTGGAAATGACAGTATTCACAGACCATGAGGAGGTGACCTGGTTTCTGATAACTCCCCCATAGAGAGCTAACAGGCAGCCCTCTCGCTTTGTTAATCCAAGCCTTTTGGACTAAACAACAATCATCCTGACATACTCACAGAACTTTCTTCTCAGGTCACCAAACCACTGCCAATAATCTTAAGAGATTCCTCAAAAGACCTGAGTAAACAAAATCATCCATGTTAAAACTAAAAGTTTTTTTTTAATCATTCATATTCTTTTTTAAAAAGGGCAAGAGACTGTGAGTCCTCCAAAACTGATGGGTGAGACAACAAGTGACATGCCGCTGAGGAAACTGACAGCCAAAATAGCTAATATTTATTGGCCCTTTACATAGATCAATTCATCCACTTCTTATAATGACCTCCAGGTGACATATTTCCAAAGGTTAAACAGCTGTTAGAGGCAGGGTTTAGTCTGAACCCAGACAGTCTAATTCAGAGCCCAAACTACACTCCCTTAAAATTATCCCTGTTTTCCCCTAAAATGTACAGGTGGACCGATGCTATTTTCTATAGGTTATTGCACAGTTGGGCTCCCTGGCCTGGAAGCGTCAGGGCCTGCAGCCTGTGTTCAGGGCAGAGAGGGAATCTTACCTGAGAACCAGTCCAATGAGAGAATTGTTCAGGTCCCTGCTTTCTCCCTCAGCACCCCTCCCAGTGCCTCCACCAACACTCTACGCCACCTAACAGTGCTGTCTCAGGGAAGATGTTCATTTTACCACAGGTGCTTTCCCTGGTATTTTTGGATTTCACAGCATTTTTAGATTCATTAGGAGTTTTTCTCCCTGCCTACGAAAGACCTACATCCCAAAAGTGGTGCTCTGTCACCGGGTTAGCACATAACCCAGGCAGCAAATCAATCATAGCAGATGTTATTTTTTTTATTTTTAATTTGTTTGCTTGCTTTTGTCACTTCCCACTAGAATGATAAATTCCATGAAGACAAGGCTTATTTCTTTCCTGGCCTGGCACATAATTGTTGCTCTCTGCATGTATGGAGGAATGAATAAATGAATGAATGAAGGGACCACAGGGAAAGAGTAAGTCGTGTGCTCCGTCTACCAGTTCAGAGCCGCACATGTAATTGAATTTTTTCCTCGTTATCATTATGATCATCAGAAAAGCGTCTTCAGATTGTTAAGCACCTTTTAAGTGCCAACACTACTGGGCATTTTATACATCATTTCATTTGTCCTTACAAGCCGTATGGCAACCATCATTATTCCCACTTTACCAATAAGAAAACTTAGGCTTACAAAAATTAAGTTATTTGTCAAAGGTTCCCAATTGCCCTTGAGATAGAACTTAAATTTCCTTTTTTTCTGTATTATCTTTTTAAATGTTTTAATTGACAAATAAAAATTTCATATATTCACAGTGTCCCAAGATGACATTTTGATATATGTATGCTCTCTGAACTGACCTGGGCAACCTAATTAACACTTACATCACCTCATATTCTTATTTTTTGTGGTAAGAACCCTGAAAATCTACTTTTTAAAATCAACTTTCAAGTATACAATATTGTTATTATTTATAATTAATTTGTGTTCAGGGCTTTAATTTCTTAACATGGTTTGCAACTCCAACCTCATCTTCTTTCTTGGCTCAAACTCCAGTAAAATGCTCCCCTCTCCCTCGGATAGAAATGTGGTCCACAGTGGCTTAAAGAAGGTTTGCATTTTTCATCTGAGAAGTCTGTAGGTAGAAAAGCAGGGCTGCTACAGTGGCTCCATGACCTCAACAAGGCCCCGGGCTCCTTCTCTCCTTCCTCTTCACATTCTGGTATCCTGTTTTGTTATCTCAGGGTCACAGAATGGCCCTACCTATAAGCATTCTGTCGGCATTCAAAGTAAGGAAGGGGAGGAAAGGGCAAAGATCTGTGCCAGCAGAGCGGTCCTCCTTAATCATAAACACAAAAGCTTTGCCAGAATCCCCCTTAGCCTCTTGGACTCCCCTGCTTTCCGCTCATCTGCATCCTCCACTGGACCAAACCCTTGGAAGATGCTGTGCCGCCATACGGCCTTCATCATTATATCCCGGGCATCCATCACTGAGTCTGGCACAATAAGACCTTATGAAAGAATGAAGTGACCAACCAAGGGATAAAACTCAGGTCTTTCAAATTCCAAAGGCCACGCTCTGTCCCCAAAGAACACTGACTACTGACAATAAAACATGCCTGTTTAAAATCCAGCCTGCCCCTCAGAGACACCACAGAGTTTGGTTGTTATCGTCATCATCACCATCATCACATTTTTCACTTGCCCTCTGATAGAGGACCCAAGAATATTTAGAGTAACCAAAAGCTGGGCAGGAGGACAACAGAACCCCAAAAAATAACCAAACTTTGTAACCAGTTTTCAGTTTCCAAGAAAAACTGAAAGGTGAAAATAACTGAGGAACATATTTCAGAATTCAAGTAGGATGCTCTGGCATACCTAATTGGATCTCTAGCAATGACTGGTATTTATTTGCTTTTTATCTTTCCATATGTGTTTAGTATTTACAGACCACAGCTCATGTTCTGTGATTTTTTTAAATTGACTTCCAAATGAATTACAACTGCTCAAAGGTAATTGTTCATTCAGATGAAATGTACACCTAACAACCAGAGCTTTCACTCAAAGAGGCCCTCAGAGATGGCTGAGAAGACGTGATGCTCAGCCTGTGAGGTGCTACTAGAGAGAAAGGAAATGTCTTGTCATCTGCTGGCAAGAGGCCACCCCTCCACCTGTCCACTCTGGACCCACATGAGCAGCAAACTACCAATACTACAGTTCCAGCCACTGCAATGACAAAAATAATCACCTGCACCAGGGACTACAGTCACTTTGGTTTTGCGTTTGTTTTTGTTTTAGCATTTTAATCTGGTCACCATAGGCCACTGTTCTGTTTTCTTCCACACTTCCCCTACTCAACATTTATATCTCATACACATTAGAGTCCTCTGCTTTTCTGTTTCAGCATATTTTTAATGGAATAAAAAGCCCTAAACTATTGTGGTGACTAAGTACGTTCACAAATGCTTTGATACATCTCCTTTGAAAAGATGAAGGCTGCCTAATTCCTCTCTGTTTGAATGTGAACTAAACTAAGTGACTCGTTTCCTTTTTGCCAGGTGCCATGGCCTCAGCCTAGCTCGCAGCAACCTCAAACTCCTGGGTTCAAGCAATCCTCCTGCCTCAACCTCCTGAGTAGCTGGGACTACAGGTGCCTGTCACAACGCCCGGCTAGTTTTTCTATTTTTAGTGGAGATGAGGTCTGGCTTTTGCTCAGGCCAGTCTCAAACTCCTGACCTCAAGCAGGAGGCCTCCCAGAGTACTAGAATTACAGATGTGAATTGCTGAATTCAGCTTTATTTCTGACCAATAAAATAAAATAAAAAGATGTGAAAACCCCACACTGTACCCCAGAAGTGCATTAATGTACATAGTTATCATTCAATAAAAAAAAATAAAAAAATAAAATAAAATAAAAAGGATGGCCTATACCTGTTCCCAGATCATAAAAAGCACTGTGATCTCCTTTCCTCTCCTGTTTCTCTCTCCCTCCTGCAGGCTCTCTCTCACTCTTGCTCTCTCTCAACATCTGCTCTGGGAGAAGCCAGCTGCCATCCCACAAAGACACTCCAGGAACCCTAGGGAGAGAGCCACATAGCGAGACACAGAAGCCTCATCCTCAGTGCAAGCAAGTCTCAGATGACTCCAGCCTCAGATGATTACAGCCTCAGACTACTGACTGCAGCCTTCTGAGACATCTCAAGCCCACCGTGTAAGTTGAACTTAGAAGCAGATCTTCAGCCTCAGTTGCTTCTCAGATGACTACAGCATCAGACTGTTGACTGCAGCCTTATGAGAGAACAAGGACCATCCAGTTAAACTGCTCCCAAATTTCTAAAGCACAGAAACTGTGATAAAATAGATGCTTAATGTGGTAAGCCACTAAGTTTGGGAGTAATTTATTGCACAAGAATAGACAACTAATTCAGTTACATAAGGAAATATTTTAATAATTAAGATCTCACCAATAGCCTGTCATCCTAAGGTGGTTTCCATCTTTCCATCTTCTGTGAAAATCCTTTATATAAATGTTACCATAATACAAATACAATTCTGATTTCTGTCATCTGTTCCTATTTTATTATAAACATTTTCTTTGTTGTCATCATAGTTAATTTTTTAATGGTTGATGAACATTTGATCATGTGGATATACAAAAATATACTAAACTATTTCCAAAATATTGAACATTTCAGTGATTTTCCTGTTCTTTTCTACTATAACTTCTATTGTAGGAAGTTTGAATATATATATATATATATATATATAGAGAGAGAGAGAGAGAGAGAGAGAGAGAGGGCTTTTTGTTTCTCTTGATTTATTTGGTTAGGATAAATTTTCTATATTTGAGTTACTGGGGAAAAAAGAATATGAATATCTTTGCATATTTGTCATATGTACTTTTCAAAAAGATATATCAACTTACCAGCATTGAATAAGAGTACCAGGTACACTACAACCGTAATTATGTTACAGCCTTTTAAAATTGTGTTAGAAGACACAAAATTGCATCTCAAGTTTGCTCTAATTTAGATTTCTTTGACTCCTGACGAGATTGTATGGGTTTCTAAAAATATATCATCACTATTTGTTCCACTTTTCTGAATTATCTCCTCCTGTATTTTATGATTATCCTACTTTTAGTGTGTATTTTTCTTATATATTTAAATGCAAAATTACGGATTAGGAATATTAACCTTTTGTAATCTTTTATTAAAATGTTCTTTTCATCACACAAAAATTCATCGGTTTTTTACATTTATATATATACCAATAGTCTATGCTATTTCTTTCATTCCATTTCCATTACTGCAACGCTAAGAGAGTTCACATTCTTCTTCCATTCTGAACCAATAACTTTCTTCCAGTTTCTCTAGAATTTATAAAGAGGTGTTTCATTTTGTTTTGTCTGTATTTACCTCAAATTCATCTGGAGTTTATTTTGGTATACACTGTAAAATGTAGATTGTTTTTCCAAACTGTTCTTCAGTTTATTCCTATTTATATTAAAAAATAGTTCACAGTAACTTGGTTGTGAAATTCTTACAATATTCCTAGGGCTTACTGGTGATCACTGAAGTGTTACCAAAAATAATGGAAAGGCATGATATACACAAGACCTGCAGTAGGCTCTGTAGATGGAGACTTCTTCCCTTTTTCAGTATGTTAGAGACAAGCGCTTGGGAAGACTGGGCTCCTCCCCAGCCCTAGACGGTTAATCATGATTGGCCCAAGCCAAATACTTCCTTTTTCTGTGATTGGTTTAGGCTTGGGCTTGTCTCTCCATGTTGACCAATGATATGTGAGGAGAAACCGCTTGCAGGGAAGGGTGGTCACGGAGGGGGACCCTCTGGAAATAGTTTCTCTCAGAGGAGAAAGAGATTTACAGAAGGAAAGATCCCTCATGTTCCATCAAAATGGCCACCTGCATGTTGATACCTGGGACAGACTGGGAAGCTTGCAACCGTGAGGGAACAAGTCAGAGAACAAATGCTAAAGATGGAGGAGACCAATGGAAAGACTTGGAGCTGTGTGACGATGCTGAGCTATGACTAACCAACTCGGCCATGCCCTCCCTAAGAACGTGTTCTGTGAGAGAATGCGTATTCCTGTTGTGAAGGCACGTTCAGATGTCTTTTCTATTATTGTCACCTGTAAGTATCTTGAGTTTTTAAACCCTTATTATTTTCCTCCTTGCTCATTGATTTCTCACCATTTAGAAATGATGGCGCAGTTCCAACGAAGTGCCAGGATCCTCAATTACAAGAAGTAAAACTCCAGAGCAGATCTAAGAGACAGTGTTCTGTGAACCTCCCTGTTAGTGATTCGGTCTTTGTTGGCCCAACAGCATTGCCAACTGTTTTTCTTCCACCTTCCAAATCCCTTTGTGCCCAGGATTCTTTGCCTTCTTTCTCAGTTACAAAGCACACCTATCAGAACCCTAATACTTACAGGCTCCAACTTTCCCAAGAGGATGAGTTGCAATCAATGACAAGCACCATTTCCAGCTGCCATTAAACATAGGTCCCTAAATACCCCCTTATCAGCAGCAATACAATGAAAACTGAGCACTCTGCTAACAAAATTTTGATAGAGTCCTAACTGCCATGTTTTACACATCCTGCCACAGGGGAACAAGGATAGGCCCTATTAACAACCATCTTAATAATAACTGCAAATGCATATTTAAACAACTGGAGACTTAATGAAAAGTTCAAATAAATCAGATAGTTGGGCTACAGCAGCTTAGCTTCAAACTAATAACCTTTGGGTGCTACAGAGATACCTCCGATGAGAGTGGCAGGGGTTGGGCAAGCAGAGCTCAGTTCTGGCCCCTCTTTGAATGAAAAGCTCTGCTTTTATCTACCTTATACATTCTGGTCTCGTAAGAATGTTCAACTTGAAGAAAAGCCTTTTAAAAAATGTTTTAAAACCGTATTCAACAATCTTAATGTTTGGAAGCATCCTGATGTTTACAGTCAATTAATAAACAATAAAATTTATCTCAATATTTGCAGTAAATCATATCATTAAAGGAAAGAGAGACAGAAGATGCTATCTCCATTTCCTTATTTTTAATTTTCTTCTTGTTATTTTTAATATAATAATGAAAGATCGATGTATGTAAGTATTTTTCTTTCTTTGTTTTGTAGAGACAGGATCCCACTCTGTTGCCCAGGTTAGTGTGCAGTGGAGCAACTATATTTCAGTGCAGCCTCAAACTCCTGGGCACTCTCGATCCTCCACCCTCAGCCTCCAGAATAGGTGGGACTATGGACCTGCACCAGCACGCTGGCTAATTTTTTTTTAATTTTTTGTAGAGACATACAGAGTCTGACTATGCTATATGTGCATTTTTCATATTAGAACTAGAAAATATGAGATGTTCAACCTTGGATCCTTACTCTGTATCTGGCCTTCTGGATGTGTGTGGAGTGAGAGAGGTGGTAAGAAAGAAAAGGCTGCTTCTCATTGTTCCATTTTAAAATAATAACCTGACAGAAAAAATTACTGGCATAGTTTTCACCACACTGGCACACATAGGCCATTTCTATTGATCCCTAAACTTGAAGAGTCCATGACCTCATCTGAAGTATGCTTTTTAATAATTTACTCCATTTAAGGGCCCATTAAAATGTCAGAACTGTCATAAGCCTTGTAAACACTTAGTTACCTCTAATGTCTTCAAATAACAATGCATTATTGATGAAACCTTGGCTCACAATCACTTTGCTTCCATCTGACAAAGCCAAAACCCTACATGCTTTCTCTGCATCCCAGAACACGATCCTCCTATTTCTGTCAGGATGCTTTGTTCCTGGGCCTCCCTGGGTTCTTTCAAAGAATATCCATTGTTTCTAGCCAAGATTGACTTATGGAATGACTTATTTCAAAGAAGACACTAGCATGATATGATTATAAACTTGCCTGGAAAGCAGATAACACGAACTGGCACCTTGGCCCAACCAGGGCATGCAAAGGTAAGAAGGAGCTAGTGGTTAGAAACCACTAGCTGACACATTTGCTTCTCCAGAGGGACAGCTTTTCTCCTGCAGAAATTTCTGAAAGGCTTGAAACACACAAGTTTGATTTTAGGTGCCTTTTCAACAGAGTAGGAGTGCAAGAAATGGTGTTAGTTTGAGCATCCATCAAACCAATAAAATGAGAAAAGTTCTCCAAAGTATAGAGAATTCTCCCTAAAAGTAGGATTGCCAAGTAAAATACAGGATTCCTAGTTAAATTCAAATAATTTAGATAAATGATGAATAATTTTTAGTAAAAGTATGTATCCAGTATTGCATGGGGTACATTATTTGTTTATCTGAAATTCAAACTCAACTTGCCATCTTGTGTTTTTACTTGCCCAAACCAGCAACACTCCCTAAAGTCCAAATTTAAATGCTTCACTTAACATTAAAAATGCTGGTGGTGGCAGGTTAGTGTGCCCCAAACCTGGCTGCCCCTTAGAATTACCTATGGTTGCCTGGGCTCACCTTTCAGAGCAGCTAACTCAGTCTCTAGAGTCCTACACAGGGGGTCCTAATGGGCATCCAGGATTCAGAGCCTCTATACTAGAAGATTGCAATGACCCTTATGTGACATCTCAGAGGGACACATTTGAGGCGTATCAAGAGTCTCCAGAACTAGTGACAGAGAAATTACATATATTTTTAGACAACACTTTTAATTTATACTAGAAAAATAAAATGTAGCTTTTTATCTGTATTATAAACAAAAAAATTAAAGATAACTGAGAGTTTCAAATCTGGACAATGGGGAAATAAAGAAGCCCTGGGTTCAGGCTCTGTGGCAAGTCCTAGACCGGGCAGAAGCCCTGGGAATAGGAAACAGGGTAAAGTACCACGTGGAGGGTAGGCGGGAATGAATGGAAGCACAGTTCCCACAGAGGGAAGCACAGTCACAGTTCAGAAACGCAACTAAAAGAGCTAAGACCTTGGACCAAGAATCTAGACGGTCACTAACCAGGCACCACCCAATATACAAGTGGTTCTGTAGTCCTGCTGATCACAGGACTTGTGGGAACATCAATCCCAGCAGCTCGCTGGCCCAGGGTTCACAGGTGACACAAATGGGAGTGTTTGGCTGGAGTGGGGGACTGAGTTACACAAAAGTGCAACTGATAAATTCACTTCTCTGAGTGCACTGCCAGCTGCCCTGCACCTGTGGCGATCTGAAATGAGTTTGACCCTTAGAAGGCACAGCTCTTAGTCCTTTTAGCAAGTTGGGTGACACTTACCAACCTCAGAGTTCCTTTCTAAAAGCAGGGAACACAGATTTCTTTGCAGGGATGTGTACACAGCATTTTGAAACATAAGACGTATATGAAAGAAATGGAATGTGTTCTATGGGTATCTTATTTGGAGCCCATCACTTTCCCTGTAATAGTCCCTACTGACACATCCCCATGTCCCTCTAGGTCACAGGCCACCCCTTGAGTCTCCTCCTGTGGCTGGTGCTGCACCCTGCAAAGTGCATGCTCGGTGAATGCTTGCTGTCTTAATTGAACTAAGAAATCTAAGCCAATGTTCCTCCTTCTAAAAACACTTTTTCATATTCCAGACACTGTATATCTTTATTTTCTCTCCTTTCTACATTGGTTTCAGCCTTGCATTTACTAGCTGTGTAACTTGGACAAGTGATTTAACTTCTCAAAGCCTCAGTGTGCCCAGCCTTAAATTGGCAGTGTTGTCAGTATCTATTTTATAGGTTTGTTGTAAGGATTAACTCAGATTATAGATGAAAATCCTTAGCCCAGGACCTGATACAATGTAAGCACTTAGAAAATGTGAACTGTTATTAGAAAGATCACCACTCAACTCAGCCACTAACCCAGCAAAGTTCTGGACTCGGACTTGTGTACTCCAGGCTACCTCTAATCCAAGCACCCACAGACAGGTTTGCACTGAATGCTACAGCCCCAGAGCAGAGGCTGGACATTCTAAAGTCACCTACCACCTCAGGAACCATGAGAAGGAGTCGTAAATATATCCCATAGCTCTCACTGACTGCACAATAATAAAAGTTATCTCCCATTTGCTAACCCCCCTCCATTTCCACTTTCTATCCTAGGTCTATATTTTACTAAGACTTCTATTCTCCTAATAAAATAGCATCATGCTTTTATGATCTCCTTTATGCAAAAAGCCTTAAACCATTCCAACCCATTCCCCAAAGGCATAAAAAGTAAACCAAAAGCCATATGGCCCTGGAATGAAAGCCAGCATATTGTTGCATTGTATAATTCACTATTATTATAAATGATTTCTCCGTGATAGTATGGTATTAACCCACTCTGGTGTGCAATGATTCATTGTAGTTCTAACAGCTGGCTGTCTTTCAAGTGGAGCTCAGCTGAATTTAGTCACACAAATTTTATATTGCCAGCACCTTTCCTCAGCCCAGCCAGTTCCTCATGGAAACTGCCTGTTTAGGACCATGAACACAAGGAATGTGGCAACTCCATACTCACCAGATCTCATCTTAATTTGTAGATGTAATAAATTCCATCCATCCTTAAAGATATCTGACCTTGTTACTCAAATTATACTAGAAAATCTTAAGTTAGGTGCCCAGCTTCTTAATTTGCTGATACGCAAATTTGAGGGTAGTGAAAAGAAGTCACAAGAGTGAAATTCTCCTCCATTAGTGAACAAGAGGCAAATTTCTCTTCCTTTCAACTTAGTGTTAACATGTATGTCAAAACAACAGGCTAGAAACCTTTATGTTCATATAAGGACCATAACATATGTACACACACAAATATGTGTTTATCATCTTGATGACCCAATCTCATAGCTCCTTGGGCTCACCCTGCCTTTTAAAACTCCAGTAAAAGGATTCAGACAGCCATGTACTATTGAGAAAGAGACAAACAACCCCTGACATCTTGGAATTGGCCTGCTGCTGTCTGCCAGGCCTTGGTGTTTTCTGCTGAACTTGAGCGACTTTATGGAAACCAGCATCAGACAAGGCCATTCTGTGGCCAGAAAAGATCAAGACAAAAACAAGACCACTCTGCCCAGATGAACATAAACAAAACATGAACATTGTCCAACCCACAAAATACCAGACCCCTCCCTCTCCCAGTTGATATGGGTACCTTCTGCTTCTTTACCAATCAGGCCTGAGCCTGGCTCTAGTTTGCCCTACCTATGGATTAGACAGTTAAGGTATCCAGTCATAGAATTACCCCCACTTCCTGACAGCATTTGATCATGGAAAAGATTGCTTCCTTAAAACCTCCTTAACAATACCCGACCCAAGTCCCAATCCTGTAAGTCCCTCTCCCTGATGTTATGTCCCACGCAGCTGAGAGAAGGATGGACCCCCCACTTCAGATGTAATTAATTGGTAGGAATTTATTGGTAATTTGGTACACCTGCAGGTAGGCTGATACCATATAGGCATGCAGCCCCGAATGGCAGGTGAAAAGCCTTTTTATACTGTTATTCTGCATAGTCATGCATGGTCAGCAAGCTAGCGCAATACAGAAGCTAATCATAGCAGTTAAAGTGGGGTCACAGGGTGGGGGTATATATTGATTCATAAATCACAAGATATATATATTACTTCATGGGTCATAAGATGGGGGTCACATAGTTGAGGGGTACAAAGTGGGGGCACAGTGTTGGGTAAATTCCAAGAACAACTTGGGACCTTTTCACCTGGGGCTTTATTTGGAATCCACCCCTCCCTTCCTCCTTTTCTTATCTTCAAGTTTCTTCCCAGAATTTAACTTCTCCACCCTTATGGGGGCTGAGGCTAAAAGACTTAGGAGAAATTCCTTTTTCAAGGGTAAGGGTTTGTTGTATTCCCCACTGGTCTTGGAGGGAATTAGGGGCTGGGGGCTTGGTTATTACACTGAGATGAAGCTACAAGTAATAGACCAAATTTGTTCAACTCCACATATGGTCATCTTTGGCTACAGGACATAGACACCACAAAATATCAGAATACACCCTTCTTACCTTCCAAATACCATTTTCCACCAGCGTATCTGAAGGAAAGGGATTTATCCAGTTTTCACACCCAGGTCCATCCTGCTTCCTGGCCATTCTCTGGATCTCAAATGGCATTCTCAGCTCTACCTTAGGACTTTGGGACCACCATCTTTTACCCTCTTTCTGCAGAACATTAAACACAAGGCTTGGAGCAAAATAAGTGCTTATATGAGGATTTGAAAGTAGTGAGAACACTACTGAACAGGCAATTGAAATCTGACAATGACACACCTGCGGGCCACAGTTTCTCTAGGACGCCCTCCCCCACCCTTTTGCTACCCCTCCTCCCCACCCCTACCCCACCCCCTTGATGAATTGCTCCCTCTCTGGTTTCTCCTTGCTCCCCTACCTCCATGGTTCTAGCTTCATTTACATGCTTGTCCTTTCTTCCATCTGTGCTTCTGTCATCTGCACCCCAAACTTCAGCCTCTAGCAACCTCTCCTCTATTCCCCTCTTGTCTATTTGCAGAGCCCCCTAACCCTGAGCTCTCTTGCCTGAAGAAAAGGGGTGGGATAGTGGTAGTGGTGGTGGTAATTCCTTTTCTCTTCTAAGTGCATCACCTAAGCAGACCCTGCAGCAGTTGGGACGGAGCAAGGTCAGTGAACAAGCAGAGGAATCATGATTTCTATAAAAGTATCCCAAGTAGGTATTTAAGTTTTTAAAACAAAAGAAAAATGTTTCTCCTGTGTAGAATTCTACACTAATCCTACTAGAATGGTGGCTTTCAGACTTTCTTGGTGGAGAGCCTCAGTAAGAAATATATTAGCCGCATGCCTGTAATCCCAGCTGCTTGGGAGGCTGAGGCAGGAGGATGTCTTGAGCCCATGACTTGGAGGCTGCAATAAGGTATGATCACTCCACTACATACCTGCCTGGATGACAAAGAGAAAACCTGTCTCTAAAAAAGAAAAACTTTTGTTTTAATTTTTTAAAAAATGAAAAGTTCACACTGCAATCCAGTATATACACACATACAAACATGGTAGATAAAAGTCCTTGCAATCTCATTCTTGCTAAAATCCTCTCTGATACTTTCTTTTATTACTCTACTTTGTTTTATAATGAAAAAAATTCTAGCTGGCTGCACCCTATTACAGTGATTCATGACCCATGAATGAATTTCATACTATAGTTTGAAGGCACTCTCTGAAAGCAACAGCATTTAAAGTGGCCACCTTGATCCAAATCAAGGGTGGTCTCAAGGATCTCACCTTTGCCCCAACCACACTTGTTCATATAAAATCCCGGACAAGAAAATTCTCAGCTGGCTTATGCTTCATAGCTGAAAAGCAGGATAAATTCCTGATGCTAGTCAGTGAGCCAGTGATTAAAGAAATAGTTAGGGATAGTCATGTAAACAGAGAGAAGTGTTTAAAGATACATACTGGAGAATGGATAAGACTTGGGTTATTTAGGACATAGGCAGATACAGAATGAACAGTTTCTCCCAGAGTCCTAGGCAAATGGTGGCACTATTTATTGAGACAATAGGTCTGAGTCAAAGCCCACAGCCAAGTCAAGGAAGAAGCAGACCAAGATTTGGGGGACAGATTATTTATTTATTTATTTTAGAGGTCTCACTCTATTACCCAGGCTAGCATGTAATGATGTGATCATAGCTCATTGCAGCCTCAAACTCCTGGGCTCAAGTGATCTTCCCACCTCAGCTTCATGGGTAGGGAGGACTATAGGCATGCAACATCACACCCAGCTTATATTTTTAAATTTTTTTGTAGGGACAGTCTTACTATGTTGCCCAAGCTGGTCTCAATCTCCTGGGCTCAAGTGATCCTCCTATCTTAGCCTCCTAAAGTACTGGGATTACAGTCACAAGCCACCACGCTCAGCCCAGATCATTTTTAATAAGTAGGATCTACAAGGAATCCAAATCAAAAAACCAATTTGATGATTCTCTATAGGATTCTAGAAGGAGATAATCCCTGGAATTCACCAAGTTAAAAATTGGACCTTAGAAATAGATTAGACCATCCAAAGGTTATATTTTTAAAGGAAAAGAGAGAGAGAAAGAGAGACAGAGAGAAATATGGAAGAAGAAAAAGAAAGGAAAGGAAAAAAAAAACCTATGAAAGAATAAGAAGGCCCAGAATAGAGCTATGATGCACTCCACATCTCTAAAACATGCTGGCAAAAGAAAGAAAGAAATAACGGAGAAGGTGAAGGTTTTGCTGAAAAATCAACTGACATAAGGCAGATTAATTGGAGAAAAGTCACATAAATTTATTTGATGATAGTTTTACATGACACAGGAACCCCTGGGTGGGATGCAGAAGGTTATACAGCATCTCAAGGTCACAGAAAGAATGGGGGCTTGGATCCTGGCAAAGCAGGTATGGGAGGGCAGAAGAGGAACTGTGATGAGGGGCCACACATGATTAGCAGGGAGAATTCAACAGCTTAAAGAGCACACATGGTCTGGGACAAAGCCTGTCAGGCCAGAGAGCAGACAACAGTTTGTGGTAAAAGTCTGTTCAGGTTTGTTGACAGACTGTAGTCTTCCTTCTTGTGATATGGGTTCAGTTAAAGAAAACTCAGGGAAACGACTGAGGTAATTGTTTTCTTCTTTGGTAGGTCCGGACTTCAGGCAGATAAGGGAATCTCAGAGGAACAACTTTGTCCCGTGCTTTGGGAGAGACAGTGGGGGCGGGGATGACTTGAGGTTCTTTATCAGGTCAGTATGTACAAAGAGCCATACTTTGGGATGTCAGAACAGCAGCTTGGACTCACTCGCCTCTGGCAAGGCTCAATCAGTTCCTCTGGTGACTGGTTCATCTGGAGGAGGTCATTACAGAAGAGAAGAGACCAGCTGGAGCCCAGCTGAAGGTGGAGCAAGCTGAGGCCCAGAGGACAGGCTGAGCAGGGATGAAGGCTAAGAACCCAGTGGCCGGGGCAACACATGGAACTCCACCGAAGAACACGAAACCACAGTCACAAGGAGGGCAGTTCTAGGGAGTCGGTGTCAGAGGAGGAAGGGTGGTTGATGGGAGTTAACAGAGGGGAGAGGGGCCCAGGAACAGAAACCAGCTGCAGAGAAGGATCGAGACCACACAGTAAAGTGTCACTAACCCTGCTACCAGAAACAGTGTGTCCGATGGACACAGACACAGCTTCCTACAGGTGTCAATGACCTTTTAACCAGAAAATTCACTTGTAAATTTGAAGACCTTTAATATTTTCGCAGGGTGGAGCCTCATTTCTACAGAGGCCAAAGACAGACTATGGTATTTGAAGCCAGGCAAGTTTGATGATGAAGACGGTGATGATAAAATTTGTTTTTAGCCGGAATTTGAGATAGCACCCCCATTTTGGCTAGTTACTTTTCAGCTCCTTTACCCCAATTCATGCGTTTTCTCAAATAGAGGTCTGTAAGTGTGCACTCATCATCTTTCCCTGAAGTTAAATTTGTTGTCCCTGATTTTTAAGCTTATGACAGCCTTGCTGTATGTTTATGTTGTGGTGTTTATTTCCAGAGGTAAAACCACAAGAAATGTAACATATTTTCCCTTCGGTAAAAAGGGAAATATTATACTTATTTATGACTGGTTATTTTTAAAATGTTAAGACACAAATATTATAATTATTATACATTGCTAGCAATAATTTTCTGAGTGTTTCTAGCTTAAAGACTGGAAATAATATTCATGACATGCACTATACTTCAAACTGAATGTGGACTAAAAATGGATTTAAATAACCACAGTGAACTGCATATCTAAGTAGTTCATGCAAATCAGATTAACTGTTTTATGTTAGAATTACTATGGGGGAAATCGCCATAATAAAAATAATAAAGCTACAATTTTTTGAGTACCTATTTTATTTCAAGTGCTATGATGTATATTTTATATGTGTTCTCTTATTTAACACTCACAATAACCCCAAGAAGTATGTAATATGAACATTATTTTGTAAATGAGGAAACCAGTGGAGGCAGAGATTCAGTCATCTGCCTGAAGTCCCACAGCTAAGGGCTGAGACTCAGACTTTCGCATGAGTCTGTTTGTTGTGTTTACCTGCATTGCCTCCTCTGTCCCAGGCTTTAGGGCAGAGGTCCTCAAACTTTTAAAACAGGGGGCCAGTTCACTGTCCCTCAGATCATTGGAGGGCTGCACTATGGGCCCCAGGACGAGTCGGCTGCTAAGCAGGACAGGCAGCGGCGGCAAAAACACCTGGCGGGCAGGATAAATGTCCTAGGCGGGCTGCATGTGGCCGGCGGGCTGTAGTTTGAGGACACCTGCATGATACGCAGGTACTTATTCGGGGCACAAGGCTTTGCCTGGTCAAGTACAGTGTCTTTAGAACCAACCAGAGAATGCAGAAGCAAAGACTCTTGAGAGTTATAGTTTATCACCAGGAAGTAACCAATCAGTGAACTCACTCAAGTGAATGCGAGATTAACCCAAGTGGGTTTCTCAGGGTTTCTTTCCAGAGAAGTGTGTTCTCCCCAGAAGCCTTCTTCAACAGAGGTTTGGCCTTCGGTTCAGACATCCCCCCCGCCCCCCGCAAACTAGAAACTCTATAAAGACCATTGTTTGTGGCATGGACTGAGCCACCCACTTAGGACACTTTAATAAATGATGATTATCTACTTAGGGTCCCTCCCAGCAGAAGACTACCAAATGAAGGATTGCATCCTGCAATGTCTTACACCACTGTCCCTAATCTTCTGTTCATGTTAATTTCCCTTAGAACTAAAAGCATCCCCCACTCTCCCTTCCTGCATCCAAATGCGCGTGCTCAAATAAGTGCATCAAGGTGACGAACGTGTGTTTCATTATGCTCCTCCTTCATGGGCAGGGGCGCTGCATAAGTTGCACAGGCAGCAGCCCAGGCATTCTTTGATAAGGAAGAGAAATGAACGTCTAAATGGAGCAGGAAAGTATTACATCCTTTGATCAAGAAGACACTTTGAATTACAAATATCCAGCGTCAATTAGTAATTCAGGTATTTGCTTGGATTTGGAAACTATATACATTTTTTTAATAGATGCTGTTTTTCTAGTCTTTTGGGGTGCAAAATTGTGCAGTATGTGAACGAATGATGATTTCTTGTACTAGTAGTAAGAGTACAAAATTTTAATGAAGGAGAGAGGAGAAACAAAATAGAGACCAACCTTCTAAATTTAACATAAACAGAAGAGTCACAAAGAGAATTTTGATGATACGATAACTTTTATTAGTTTGATGTGCTGACTGAGAGAAGATATAACATGCATTTTTAAAAAGTGACTTTTAAGGTAGGATAATTTGTTTGCATAAAATATGATTACTTACCCTCATAAATGTTTATTTGAATGTATTGCACTATAACCAAAGCCAACTGCATGGGCCACAGCAGGGAAACCAAATTCTGAATTGCAAAACAAACCAAAGGTGTGACTGGGAGCACATCAGGATCCAGCTGACTCAAGGAATGGTGGCAGTTAAAATGTTGCTGAGTTTTCAGGATGCTAGGCTCTCCTGAGACTGAATCCTTTAAAAACAGGGGAAAAAATGACAACTCAGATTGGGCCCGCCCTCCAGAAGAGAACACCTCTGTGACACCAGTCAGCACCCTTCTCAGCTTCACTGGGTTTCTACCAGCTGTCCACACTAGACTCTGTCAACCAGCAAGTTGAGGGCAAATCCACCTGAAGATGCCTTTTTTTTTTTTTTTTGAGACAGAGCCTCAAGCTATTGCCCTGCGTAGAGTGCCATGGCATCACAGCTCACAGCAACCTCAAACTCCTGAGCTTAAGCTATTCTCCTGCCTCAGCCTCCCGAGTAGCTGGGATGACAGGGGCCCACCATAACACCCAGCTGTTTTTTGGTTGTAGTTGTCATTGTTTGGCAGACCCAGGCCAGATTCGAACCTGCCAGCTCTGGTGTGTGTGGCTGGTGCCTTGAGCTACAGGCACCACCCTGCAGATGCCATTTTTATAGGTTTGCATTGAATTGTGTTTAGATGAATTACAACAAAAGTGAGACTGACTCACCAGTGTCCAGCATTTCTGCTCTTCTTAGGCCCCTTCCTTCATCCATGTATCTGCCCCATCTGCTGGGAACCCCTAATACATGTTGGCCTTTCAAAAACCCACAAAATCTCATAAATCTGTAGCCTTTGTATATACCAACAGCAGCCAAGCTGAAAAAGCAGTCAAAACTCTATCCCATTCACAGTAGTGTCAAAGAAGTTGAAATATTTGGGAGTTCACCTAACAAAGGATGTGAAAGTTCTCTGTAAAGAGATCTATGAACTCTAAGGAAAGAAATAGCTCAAAATGTTAACAAATGGAAAAACGTACCATGCTCATGGCTGGGAAGAATCAACATTGTTAAAATGTCCATACTACCCAAAGCAATATATAATTTCAATGCAATCCCCATTAAAGCTCCACTGTCATATTTTAAAGATCTTGAAAAAATAATACTTCATTTTATAT
>CAUYTI010066540.1:0-10928 GCA_963575145.1 Galago senegalensis | reverse complement strand
ACAGATTTGGGCAGATTTCAGGAGATAGAGCAAGGAGGTCTGGCTCTGTAACACTTGTATCCTGCTCTATGAGATTTGCCCCTTTATAAGAGCTGTAAACACTCACAAGGGGGTTCGCCCCTTTGTAAGAGCTGTAAACACTCACAAGGAGGTTTGCTCCTTTATAAGCGCTGTAACACTCGTATTGTAAAACCTATCTTACTACTAATCCTGCTCTACAAGGAGGTTTGGCTTATTATAAAAGCTATAACACTGATAACTGTTGAATAAAACCTATCCTGTGGTCCTTGGCTTCATTCTTCGAACTGCTGAGACCAAGAGCCTGGAAATTCAGCATCAAAAATCCGGTATCATACTGATGGGTGGGGTTACTATTTAACTTTTAAGAGGTTCTGTCCTCCCTTTTTTCTGTTGCGTTGCACGTGGTATTGATACTGGAATTTCATCTTCAAGGGTTCTTGGTCTTGGTGATTTGAAGAATGAATCCACAGACCACAGATCAGTGGTAAGACAGGATTTATTTACAGAAAAGAAAAAAAATACAAAACGCCAAAGCTCCTGGCAGGAAGAACCCAAGTGGGGGAAAGAGCTCTCTTGCTCCCTCTGTCTCTCTCTGGGCTCTTTGCTCAGAGGTATATACAGTCACAAGGGGTTATTTAGCCAGAATTCAATTGTTACATTTACTGGGAGGGGGTCCCTCTAAAGGCACAAGCAACAAGAACTCAGTTTTAGACTTACCAGGGCTGGAACTCAGTTGTTACATTCAGCAGCTTGGGGCTGGAACTCAGTTAATGAATGGCTATAAACCCTTTCATTCAGGCCTAAGAAATTTACATGAAATTAACCAGGCCATGAAATTGACCAGGCCTAGAAAAGGTGGGGTTCCACTTTCAACATCAAGTACAAGGGGAGGGAGAGCTAAGGTGCTGGTGTCTCCCCAGCAGTTGTATGCCTCCTCTGGCTACTGGAGCCTCCTACAGCACTCCCTGCCTACCTCCAGCCCTGGATCCATTGCTGGCTGCAGCTGCACCAGCACCTCCAGGGCTAAGGCTGCAGGTTCTGGTGCCACCTGACCCGTATCAGTAAAACTTGTTAAGCTGAGCTGAGGTTACCTGGCCATTTTTTTTTTAATGTTCTTATCTTTTATGTGCATACCTAAAGCTTGCTGGTTCTCTGCTTTTATTATAATTCCCATATCATGTGATAAACTAGAAAATGAGATTCAAGAATTAGATTCTTCCTTGGAGCAGACAAGGTGCTGTGGAGGCCTGGAGCCTATGCTGGGGGTTTCAATCCAAACTAAGGAGTAGCCGTCACTGGCCCAGCCACGAATTGGTGCTTTGTCACCACTTGCTGTTACCTGACACATGTCAATTTCACTTGAAAATCCGGTGAAGAGCAGAGTGATTTTTAGGCCCCTGGCTCTAACACCAGAAAATACCCATACGTTAACTCTGCCATCTGATGTAGCCTGCCAGTTACATCACAGGGGCAGGACAAAGTTCAGTGTTATCATAGAGGCTCAAAGCACATGCCATGGACATCTGGAAAGCACACTATTGACTTGAGAGCCCTGGGGACCGTGTGTGTTTTAGGTTTCTCCTCCCAAGATTGGTTCAAGTAATATCCTTGGAATATAAAGAACATTAAGAGTCATGGAATGTGCATGTGCATGATAGGGTCTAGTGAGAGCGTGTCATGACCTTTGGAAAGAGGCTGATAAATATGCTGGCTAAGCAAGGCCTACACCTCTGGTCACATGGCAGAGGGGAATGCCGCGTTTGGTCACCTCTGTTGAATTCAATACTCACCACTCGCCTTACTAGTTGTGGTCCTTAAAGCCTACAAAATTCAAGTAACTTCCTGGGTGCCTGGTAGAGAACATGATAAACTATGTAGTGTTCTTGGTCTCGGTGATTCAAAGAATGAATCAAAGGACCACAGGATCAGTGGTAAGTCAGGATTTATTCACAGAAATAAAAATTACAACAACTACAAAAGCTCAAACCTCCTGGCAGAGAGAACCCAGGAGGGGAACAAGTCCTGCTCCCTCTTCGAGGTCTGTCTTGGGCTCTCTGCTCAGGGGTTTATACAGTGGCAGGGGGTTGTTTTGCAGAACTCAGTGTTGACTTTTAGGGCTTGGGTCTTTCGTCAGCTGTCCAATGAACTCTCAGGCCTTGGAAACTTATATGAAATCCACCAGTCAGAAATATAGGGCAGAGGACACAGCAAGGCCCCATCCACGAAATTGACCAGCCAGAAGTACACTGGGAGGAGACTGCAAGGTGCCAGTGTCTCCCCCGCAGGTGTCAGGCCCTTCCATCAAGCTGGATATCAAGCTGGTTCCTCCATCCACTGCAGCATCAACACCTCCAGGGCTAAGGCGGCAGGTCGTGGTGCCACCTTGTCCTGCATCAGTACTATACCCTGTGATAAGTCCAGACAAAGCTTTTTTAAAAATCAGAATCATGGCAGGGTGCAGTGGCTCACACCTGTAATCCTAGAACTCTGCTTCAGCTCACGTGTTCAAGACCAGTCTGAGCCAGAGCAAGACCCTGTCTCTATTAAAAATACAAAAAACTGAGGCAAGAGGATTGCTTGAGCCCAAGAGTTGGATGTTGCTGTGAGCTATGATGTCGCCATGGCACTCTACCCAGGGCAATAGCTTGAGACTCTGTCTCCAAAAAAAAAAAAAAAAAAAAATCAGAGTCATAGTCAGTAACACTCTAAATTTATATTCCAAACATCAGTACTTCAATGTGCTACTGATTCTTATTAATATATTTGTGTTTTGATGTGATCCTACCCCTTTAAAATGAGTCTTTGTAAGGGTTTCTGTGTATGTAACTGGTTTACTTCTCCTTTCTGCAGGGAGAAATGGCCGTGGATCTTACACAGACGCTGCTGAGCAGAATGGCCTTCAGCCGGGAGAGATAAACAGAGCTGCTTTTCATCTTCCAGCCATTGATTTTCTGCAAGGCAAACCACAAAGCTGCTTTGAAGTCCAAGAGAGAGCTGCAAGGGAAGAGAGATAAAACTGAGGTAACGGATGGATTTGAAACAAAGTTAATCTCTGCCATCTAAGTGTAGAGAGTTATTGGCAAAACTGAAACTGCCAGATTTTATCAAGAGATTTTGGATTATTTTTAAAAGGGTAAGTTTTACACTGGCAAAACTGGGTTTGGAAAAGGTGGCACATAAAACAAAGAGAAGTCTGAAAGAATCTTGCGTAAGTTTATCAGTTTAGCAAAAGTGGTTGCTCTCAGTTGAATCAGACAGTAGCAACTGTGCGGTGCTGACCTTAACGCTGCTGGTGACAGCCTCAAGCCTTTTGTTCATGCTACATAATAGGACCAGGTACGTGGATTGTAAGAGTAGTCATTTGTTATGTCCATGTTTCTTCTTAAGAAATTACACAGTAGATCAAAATTTTGGTGTGATAATTTTACAGGACAGTTAAGACTTGGCTAAAAAATTGTAAGCACATTACATTTGAATAATACTTTTCCCTTGACAAAATGCTTTTCCATGAGCTTCAACAAAAGCCTAGGAGGCAACCTAGATACATAATTATTTCCCTACTTTTGTATGTGAGGGCCTGTGTAAACCCGCGGGGAACACACTGATAAAACCAGCAGACAGGCTAATAGATGATTTGGTTCTTTGATACTTAGTCGCCTCCTCTTCCTGTGGGCATCCCTTAATTCAAGGTCTATGGTAGAGGAAAATTCTCTCTCTTTTTCTCCTCTTCCAGAAACCTGTATTGTTTTTGTCAGGGCAGTCCTTTTTAAAATAAATTTCAGATTAATATGAGGGTAAAGACAATTAGATTGCGTTTGTTAGGTAAAGTCCAGGTTGTAGCTGTGCACCTCCCCCAGGAGGTGTGCCTTACACATGGCTCCTCTTAGATGAGAGCAAACCAGCCCTCCTCCCTTCTTCCCTCCCCTCTCCCTCCTCCCCACTGTCCCCAACTTGAGTTTAATGGTGTTTTTCTCTCTTGTGGATGTGTATTTGTTCTTCTACTGGTTTCATATCAGTATTGAGTACATTGGATACTTGCTTCTCCATTCTTGTGATACTTCACTAAGGAGGATGTTCTCCAACTCCATCAGGTTAATATAAAAGATATAAAGCCTCTTTTATGGCCGAATAGTATTCCATGGTATGCATATACCACAGTTTACTAATCCATTTATGTGTAGATAGGCACCTGGGTTGACCCCACATCTTGGCAATTGTGAATTGAGTTGTGATAAACATTCTAGTGCAATGTCCTTATGGTAAAATGTTTTTTTCATCGGGGTAGAAAGCTAGTAATGGGATTGTAGGATCAAGTCAAATATCTAATTTTTGTTCTTTGAGGATTCTCCATTACTTCTTTCCAAAGAGGCTGTGTTAGTTTGCAGTCCCACCAATAGAGTCAAAGTGTTCCCTTTTCTCTGAGTCTCTGTTAGAATCTGCAGCTTTAGGACTTTCTGATGTGGGCTGTTCTCACTGGGGTTATGTGATATCTCAAGGTAGTTGTGATTTGCATTTCTCTGATGATTAGGGATAATGGGCATTTTTTCATGTGTTTGTTGGCTGTTATCTGTCTTCTTTGGAGAAGGTTCTGTTCATATCTCTTGCCCAGTGATAGATGGGATTGATTGCTCTGTTTTGTTAATTAATTTGAGCTCTCTGTAGATTCTGGTCATCAAGCCATTGTCAGATTTGTAACATGCAAATATCTTTTCCCCTTCTGAAGGCTGTCTGTTTGCTTTAACTGTTGTGCCCTTAGCTGTGCAGAAGCTTTTTAGCTTAATTAAAACCCATGTATTTATTTTTGTTGTTGTGATTGCCAGTGGAGTCCCTCTTTATAAAATCTAAGGTGGTCCTTTTCAATTTACTCTTAATGTGATGGTGTTGGAATCTTGGACCATATTTCTTATTCTCAAGGTGTCTGGAGGTGAGGTGTTGACTCTGGAAATCTAGAGACTGTTCTGAAGAATCATTATTTTGAGCACAGTACTGGTTTGAGCTTCCTAAATAGAACTGCATGAAGTGGGATTTACCATAATTCTTGGAGGCTTAAGGGAACTTAATGTTGTGAAATGAAAGATCCTTGAGAAAGTTCAACCCCTCCCTCAATGATGAACACAAATGCCAGCCAACCTGAAACCTTAGCCCATGGTCCTTCCTCATTATAGCCTTCTGAGATCTGGGTAAGCAAAGAGCACGCAGGCCACTGGAGGGGCACGCTGTCATGAGGAGCTGAACTGTCACCTGCCTTTGAGAGGGCTGAAGCATTTGTGTGCTGTCATGGAGCCAGATAAGTCAGGTAGACAGTGTGTGTTTGGAGTTGTCACTGGGTCCCTTTCACAATTTGCTGTATTTTTTTTAATTTGGTAATTTGGTAAATTTTATATAACTAATTTGTATCATTTAATTTAGCATTTTATTCAGGTCTTTAAAAATCACCATTTGGTTTTCTCTAAGTAATAAAGTACACTTAATAATACACTCACATAAAGTTTCAATCAGGCTTTATAATTAATGCCTAACAGGTTTTCAAAAAGTGGTTCAGTTAACGTCCTGGGCAGGATAAGCTAATTAAAAAGGTTAAGTAGTTGTAACAGTTCCCTCATTAATTTATTCTTTTTGATTTACCAGAATTTGGCTGACAATATAGTTGACTAATATGAATTTTGACATATGAATAACTTCACTTAATCAAAAGGAGCAATTTGAAATTCATTTCAGAATGCTGTACTACTAATTATTTATAGGGTATTTAACAGAGTTGGCTTCTGCCAGAACTACTGTCATCTTATGGGATAGTTTCTTCACAGATACGTAAGACCTTGCTTTATGTAAGTCACCACAGAAATTTTAAATAGTTATACTGCTGCTTAGGATTCATGTTAAAGTAATGTTTTCATAATTTATATTGAAATGAGTGGGTTAAGATTTATTAAAATCATCTTATTATTTCATTCACTTGCACATATACATACATGTGCAATTTCTTTTTTTTTCTTTTTATTTGTTTATTTAATGTAAGGGTTCAATATTTAGGTTACATAGTTCTCACTTCCAAGGTAAAGGTCCATTTGTAGTGGGGCGGGGCTTGTTATACACGCCCCCAATGTGCACATTAGGTGGGGGGATCCCACCTCCTGCCCTCCCTCCTTCTGCCATATGTCCTCCCCCTATACGTGCAATTTACAAGTAAATGTATTTTGGGATATAGGCTTACAGGTCTCATCAGCGCCTCTCATGTTGGTTGGGTTTTATGAAATAATAGTTAGCTAGAAGCCATGAGAGAGGCTTCAGTTATTTTTTGTCTTTTAAAATAATGATAAATGTCTACAGGTGTATTTGTGAAATATGAACTTGTCATCCTCTAGTACCTGGGGTGCTGTTACACTTAATTTGCTTAGGATTCATGTTAATTGATTTAATGTAAAAAAGGGGTAGGGATATTTTTTAGAAATTTCTTTGTTATCAGTAAAACAGTCCTCTCATGTCTCTTTTCAGGTACCAAATAGTGGCATAAATCAAAATGATTATCTGACATTAAGGCAGGTCGATATGAAAAAAATCCTGTTATAAATTAAATGTAGATAAACCACAATTTAGGAGGACTATATAGTAATTGAGGAGTTGTAGTAGCCCAAAGGAAAGTTGAAAACTTTTATAATAACATTGATCAGCCTCTTTCAGACTAATTTGAGTATGTAAATAATTCCAATTATCCTCCTAGATCTGAATCAATATTTGTGAGATATATATATGTATGTGTATTTATACAACACATACACACACACACACACATATTTTTTTTCATGCACAGAGGTAAACGGAGAAACTCCCTGGAAACCAATGCTGCCTGTTCACACCAGTTGCTCAAGGTAGGCCTTCATCCCCAGGCACATCTCAGGCAGGACTCTGTGGAGCAGAATATGCCTGGGCAGGTAGAGGACAAGAGTAGACAATGATTCTAGGCTCAGAAACCCCAAGTGCTTTGAAAATAAGGAATAGGTTCTGAATAAGGAGTTAAAATTGTCTACTGGGCACTACATTTAGTTTCATCAGTTGTTTTACAATGTTGCCATACAAAATTAATGTGTAACAGCAGCGATTTATAAAAAAATCTTCATTTATTTAAAATTTGTTTATCAAAAAATAATAATTCTTTTTTGGTCACACATGGCTTTGCAAACTATCTTCTTTGTCATTTGGCTTCTATCCAGGGGTCATATTCCTCACATGCCTTCCAAATCCTTAGTGACCCTCCATGGAGCACATGGCTATGAATCATGGTGCAGAAGAATATTAATGATCTTGAAGATAATTTTAGAAAGATAAGCTATCTGCAAGTAATTATCAGGACAGTGTATCTCATGGCATAAAAAGATATTTTAAAATTAGCTAATGACTTAAATGGTATCTATTTCTTCTTTAATGGCTAATAGACCCAGAAACTAGCTATGCACCCCCTCACCCGCCACCCAGCACACACCCCCATGCTCCTCCTCAGCTTTCCTCATATGTCTGGGAAGCTGATATAAAGACTTTTAAAAGCCAACTTTGATCCTGTATATAAAAGATTTTCCTGTGGACAAGAACGACGTGTTTCTCTTCCAGGGGTGTTTTCCTGGGTAGTGTCTTGAAGGTGAAGAGTCCTAAGAACAGTGATTCTTCCCTCAGACTGAAATACCCAAAGGCATTCTTATTTTGTAGAATCTCCTTTTGAATGCTGGGATACAGTGAGGAGGTGAGAGTGCTGTCCCATAGGAGCGGATATCAAGTGGCATTTCCACATCAGAGTCAGCACTCAGCTGAATCATCTTTTCTAGTGCTTCATTTTTGTACCCCATAGGCATCCTCAAACTATGGCCCACGGGCCACATGCGGCCTGCCTAGGACATTTATTGGGCCCGTCGCATGTTTTTGCCGCCGTTGCCTGTCCTGCTTAGCAGCCAACTCATCCCGGGGCCTGCAGTCCAGCCTTCCAGTGGTCTGAGGGACAGTGAACTGGCCCTGTTTAAAAAGTTTGAGGACCCCTGCCATACAGCATATAACACACAGATTGACCCCAAATTCATAATTACCCATAACAAATGGTAATATATGGGTAATGGGTTACGACTGGTGCCTTTACTTTCTCTATCTGTATGTGAGGAACAGAGAAATAAGGCTGGGAATCAGGAATGCCAATTTGGGATCTGCCTTTTATTGGCTATGTGATCTTTACAAAATCCTCTCACTCACTGTTTTGAACAATGATGTTTAGATTGAATGGTCAAGGGCACACTTATAATTTTGACTCAAACTGTAAAAAAGCAATTCATGTAAACAAAACGTTTGTGCCCCTGTAATATTCTGAAATAAAATACAATTCCTTTTACCTTCACAACTTATACTGATAACTCTAGATAATATAATGACCATGGAATGGTTAAAATCAGTGGTGTGCTATTATGTGTTATTGACTGAGTCTCAAAAGTAAAAATTAAAAAAGAAAGCCATTATTTGTAATGATTGCCTATTTCTATGGTGAAACAGTCCCAGTACTGCTGATTTTAAATTACCAATGTGGGATCACTGACCATGTTGTTGAGAAGAGATGGGCACGTTCATTTCTTCAAGCCACTAGGAACAAGTTCCAGCACAATACAGGACTTAAAATACATTGTTCTGCCTTATATGATGGACAAGTATTCTAATATAATTGAGGAAAATGAATACTAGAATAAGAATAGGTTTTTGGAGTTAATCCTTTGAGTGGATTATCTCAGGTTTTAATGCTAGTAATCACACTATTATAGTCTTTTAAAAGAGTGGTAGGGCATGTACTTGTTTTTAAAAAGTCACATCTATATATAAAGACGGTAATACTTTAAAAAGTTGACTCTTTTAAGTGTGATAGGAAACAATACTTAAAATCTGATCTAAGGTGCTAAAGGCATTTGTTATAGCTCTAAGATTAGTTTTAAGCCAAGACAGGACAGTGTTTTAACCCTCACTACCCACCCAAAGGATTAATATCCAGGAGTGCTGGCGATACAGTGCTTTGGTATCCATCCGTGCACTGGAACAGAACAGTATTACTGAAATGCTGCAGAAAATGCAAACTAAAAATAGGCTTTCAGAAAGGAATGTGAGGCTGTTAAAGAATGGCAATCCACCAGGAGACATCAGTCCTTAAGTCAGAGTAGGAGCTGTGCGTATTACACTCTATCTATAGAACCGCATTGCTAAGACCCAAGCTTAGTCTTCCCGTGACAAGCACCTTTTCTAAAACATTAACAAGAAAATTACTCAGAAAAGATATAAATACAAGGGACTTTAAAACCACGGTTAACTTTGTTACGGTATATTTACAATGCATAGTAGATTTTTTTTTATTAAGTCATATATACATAGACCATGAATACATTTATGCATTTGTGGGATTCAATGTGTTGACTATTTGTACAAAGTGGAGTGCTTACCTCCTACTAATTAACATAGCTTTGACCTCATTTACTTAATCACAGTATTAAGACATTTGTGTTCAATACTTGATAGACTTGACTTGTACCCTTGCAATAAGCTCCATAGGTGGGGTCCCACCATTAACCTTCCCTCTATGGAACCACCGCCCTCCCTTCACATCAACTAGATTTCTTTACCACTACTTTTCCACTTAAAATATAAGTTGGTAGTTGTGAAGGGTATTTGGTCTCAACATTGAATACCCAAATTAAAATTGATCACAAATGTTATGATTTTGCTTCCAGCCTTCAGCTGAATGTTTATCAATAAAAATTCATTATTTGGTTAATAAAAGGTACATTTAGCGCCAGCATGTATAACACTGGGATTATTACTAAGGATGACAGAATGCATATCTACCAGCCTATGACAGTCACAGCAGCAGTCTTCTTTCCCTTCTTTTTTTAAACGACAGGCTCTTGCTCCCTCTGTTGCTCAGGAGGGAGTGCAGTGATCTTATCCTAGTTCACTGTGACCTTGACCTCCTAGGCTCAAGTGATCCTCTCAGGCCCTTTGAAAGCCTGAAAGTCAAGTGCACACCTGGCTGAATTTTACTTTTTAACTTTTTTTTTAGACACAGGGTCTTGCTTTGTTGCCCAGTCTAGTCTTAAAATCTTGGCCTCAAATGATCCTCCTGCCTCAGTCTCCAAAGTGTTGGGATTACAGACCACTGCACAGGCCTTATTCTTACAGCAGATGTCACCAAATGAGACGACTGCATAAAACCCCTGTGAAGTGCTGTAGAATACCTTGATGTTAATCTTCAAAGAAGTATTTTTTTTGGTAACTATTTGGAGGAAAAAAACAGAGGAGTTGAACAAAGGTCCAGCACCATTTATGATTTCTAAAAATTTTATATTTTTCATTGTTCTCATTTTTAAGTGCCATAAAGCCTGTGTTAAATGGGGACTTACTCAAGCCTTTTCATTGAACACATTCGTGCGTCTACAGATTTCCCCTCCTTCACCATGAATAACCAAGCTGGAGACAATCTCTTTTGCAGCTTCCCTGATTTGGTGGAAAGTTATTTCTGGACATTTTATGGAGATGAGATTGACGCTTCTCACAGAGGTTTTAATAGTAACTGCCTCCCAGAAGGCCTCCATTTCTGTCTTCCATCCCTGTGTGTGTGTAAAAACCCCTGTTCCTATGGTCTATATTGACAGTCTGATATTCCATGGGTCTAATAGGTTTCCCTTCTAGTTCCTCTTCATTCCTGATATCAGGGAATTTCCTTTTTTCAACCTTGGTTAAGTATCAGACATTTTTGGCTCGGCACCTATAGCTCAACCGGCTAAGGCGCCAGCCATGTACACCTAAGGTGGCGGGTTCGAATCCCCAGCCCGGACCCGCCAAACAACAATGACGGCTGCAACCAAAAAATAGCCGGGTGTTGTGGCGGGCGCCTG
>CAUYTI010066539.1:0-59652 GCA_963575145.1 Galago senegalensis | reverse complement strand
TGGCATTACAGCTCACAGCAACCTCCAACTCCTGGGCTCTAGCGAGTCTCCTGCCTCCGCCTCCCAAGTAGCTGGGACCACAGGTGCCTGCCACAACGCCTGGCTATTTTTTGGTTGCAGCCGTCATTGTTGTTTGGCGGGTCTGGGATGGGGATTCAAACCCGCCACCTTAGGTGTATGTGGCTGGCACCTTAGCCGATTGAGCTATAGGCGCCGAGCCCCAAGCTTTTCTTGATTGGGAATTTGTTCTCTCCTCTGTCTCGCTGTCTTCTCTCTCTCTCTCTCTCTCTCTCTCTGTTCACTCAGTTTTCTCCATCTCAAGTTCTCAGTCTCCCTGTCTCAGGCCTTCAGGCCAGAAGATGATGATGATGGAAGTGTGTTACCCCCACACTGCAGGGTAAGTATAAGTAGCTTATAAGTAATTATAAGTTCAAATACTTTAGCCAGCAAGTGGCTTGGCCCTAGCCTTGGATGCAAGGTTGAGTCTCCTCCTTTTCCTTAGCAATCCTTTTCAGGCTGGACACAGGGCCTCACCCCTGTGCTCCTAGCACCCTGGGAGGCCGAGGCATGTGTTATCACCAGAGCTCAGGAGTTTAAAACCAGCCTGAGCAAAAGCAGACTCCAGCTAAAAAATTGAAAAACTAGCCAGGCCTGTGGCAGGTGTCTGTAGTCCCAGCTCCTCCGGAGGCTGAGGCAAGGGGATTGCCTGAGCCCAGGGGACTAAGGTTGCTATGACTCGGACGCCATAGCACTCTACCCAGGGCACAGAGTGAGACTCTGTCTCAACAACAACAACAAAAAATCTAGTTCAATTTCTGTAGACTATAGTTCCTGTTAGTGATCTGTTACAGCTTTATTGAATTTAGTTTCTAGGTTGAGTATCTCCTATTCTTCTCTGTGATTCCAACATGACCCCCTTCCGTCTGGTTCCTTTTTTTTTTTTTGCAGTTTTTGGCCAGGGCCAGGTTTTAACCCACCACCTCTGTGTATATGGGACCAGCGCCCTACTCCTTTGAGCTACAGGTGTTGCCCTCCATCTGGTCCCTGTACCCTGAACATGATTCCTCAGCTAACAGATCTGGTACTCAGTAAGCCACAGCCTCTGTCCACTTGCTGCTTATATAGCTATTTTTTAAATTTTTTTCTTTTGTACATAGTCAAAGAAGACTTTCAGAGAACGAATAGTTGTATAAATAGACACATCAGTAATAGGCTCAGGAGAAATAAAATGAATTAAGCTAATAAATTTAGAAAACACTAATAGGATCTAAAGGATAGACAAGCAAGAGAAGGCAGTAGAACTAGGAGAAGATTTTTTATTCTTCTAACGTAAGAAGTGAAGATCTAAGATCTCAGGAGGAGTTGATCAAGTTGAGATAAAGTTTTAGAACTCTCCATTCAGTATTCCCGAATGCCACAATATGCCTAGATAAGGATTTGTAATGATTTCTACTTTTTAATCACTGTATTATAGGAAGGAAATTGTATAAAAATAAAAGCATAAAGCAATTATAGGTAGAGAATGATACTTTATAACAGTACAGTAGGAGGTGAATGAGGGAAGAATGTCTCTTATTAATGAAATCTCACCCTGATCATGCATATTTTAGAGGTCCTGTGTATTGTTTAAACTCTAGTGTCTCTTGGTGACTTTCTTGAGTAATGTAAATCACTGGTCTTCAACTGTGTCTTCACAAAAATATCAACTACTGACCTTTTAAAAAATATTGATGCCTGAGCCTTACTCTCAAATATTCTGATTGGTTTCATGGGAGGGCTTGGACATACGGTGTTTTTAAAACACCTCACACATGTCTAATGTGTAGTGAAGGTTGATTGAAACACTGCTCAGAAGCACTGAGTAAATAAACATCATGTAGTTGCATATCCACATTATCTGGACTTTACTATATTTTGACCACAAAGCCTAAAAATAACTTTGAACAGAGAAAGGGAAGAAATTCATTCACTTCATGAGCTGTGTGAATGGGCTTGTGTATTAGTCTCCTATTGCTACTGTAATACATTATCATAAACTTAGGATCTTAAAACAACAACATTAGTTTATTATGTCACAGTCTTGGCGGTCAGAAGAAAAAAGTAGGTCTTATGGTGTTAAAATCAAGGCAGCTATAGGGGTGTTTCTTCTAGAGGCTGTAATGGAGAATCTGTTTTCTTGGTTCTTATAGCTTCTAGGAGCAGCCTGCAGTCCTTGGCTTGTGGTGCATTCCATTACCTTTAAACCCAGCAGTGCAGCATCTTCAAACCTCCCCTTCTAACTCTGACCCTCCTACTTCCCTCTTTTTTCTTCTTTTTTTCTAGTTTTTGGCTGAGGCCGGATTTGAACCCACCACCTCCAGTATATGGGGCTAGCACCCTACTCCTCTGAGCCACAGGCGCTGCCCCTACTTCCCTCTTATAAGGGAATCCTTCTGGTCACTATATCCGGACCACCTCCTTACTTCACTGTCTTTGACTTAATCACTTCTACAAATTCTATTTTGTCAGGTAAGGTAACACATTCACAGATTCTGGGAATTAAGACATACACATACTTGGGAAAAGGGAGGTGCATTATCCTGCCTACCATACTTTGGTATAGGAGTGATTGCAGCTATTTGATGACTAGGTCATTCTCACCACCCTAAACTCAAGAAAGATTAGACCAGTTCAGAGGGGTTTGGGGAGCAGAATAGAAGGGATTATTTCAAAACATGAACTTCCATTGCCTGGACATATAATTTTAGATGTATTACCTTCAATATCACTTTGCTCTTTATTTTGTCAGATAGCAATATTAGCTCTTTTGCTTCTTTCTCTGCCCTCTCTTCCACCTTGCATAGTCTACCTTTTGTCTGTTATTCCTGAATCTTTAACTTGTTATTCTTGTTAACATTCATATTCTGTGCTATAGGCAGAAGCCATGAGTTGAATCTACAAGTTGAAAAAGAACATAAAGAACTACATTATTATGGCTATGTAAAGATTTTTCTCCACTAATTAGTATGCTGAAAATATAATTTTTTTCTCTCTTGGCCCAATATTGTGACCTCTGGATTAATCAGTGGAAATGTTCCTAATTTCAACAATAAGAACAACAACTGGGTTTTCTTTTCATGTGCTACAATTATAGATGTAAATGTTAATATTTTCAGTTATCTTATATATAGATCTTGATTTTTGCACAAAGATTTTCATCCTAAAGTTTACTTTCTTTAAAAATATGCTATAAGGAGTTATTACACAACAAACATAAAACTTTAATTGTGTAAGTGAATACACTTTATAAATGTTCTACAAAACTTTGTATTTATAATCCATAATAATATAGTATATTTGAAAATTTGTTAACTCTCACGTTAAGTATTCTTATCACAAATAAAATGAAATTAAAATTTTCCTTTTTTGTAGCCCTAATTTTTTCCAGTTTTCAATAATACTAACTGATTTATTGTGACACCCTTTTCCATGAAACCTCTTCTTGGAATCTTTTGTACTTGGCTTCACTTTTATTTAGTTGTTAATGGCACTTGCTATAATTTCTGTCCCTTCCTATAATTTCTCCCTTCCTATAATTTCTGTCCCTTTTCCATCTGCGAAAATATTTGAGTTTATCTCCAAATATTTCATTTTTAAAAAATGACTAACTGATGCATCCTTTTAACAGACACTTCAGGCTTTTTTTTTTTTTTTTTTAGGGAAGACCTATCTATTTTTTGCCTGGAGGTAAGTGTTGGTTAGCCATGGAGTCATAAATTTATGTATGTTTCATCCCTGAGTATAAGATCAGCCCTCTCCAATAGGTGCTATTTTGGGGCCCAGGTTTTCCCAATAATTCAGCTGAGATAACACTGACTTCAAACTTTTCTGCAGCTTTCTTGTGTAATCTAGTCAGCAGCCTTCTTTCATCCATTCATCTGTGTTCATCTGCCTTCTGTTTTTCAGAAATTTGCTTGCTTATTTCAGAGTCATTCCTTGAGACCTGTTTCCTTCTTTTGTAGCTATTCATTTATTCATACAGAAGGAAAGTCCATGGAAGGACCAGAGTTCACATATGTCTAATAGATTATTGTAAAGTAGCAACGTATTAATGTAACTTCCAGCCAGTAATGAAAGATATCAAAAATTAAGAATAACTTTGTAGTTAATTCTATGTAACTATTTTAAAGCTCCATTGTTATAGTGTCTCTGAGCTATAGAAAAGTAAAGCTAGCCATATTCAAGAAAAATTGGAAGGTTTTTCAGTAGTGAAAATGATTGTGTGATAATATAAATGGGTGCTCTCACATGTTCTCCAATGACCAGTAGCACCGATACTCTGAAGACTTCTCATTGGGAAAGGAGCAAATGATCTATCAGAACATTGGGATAGAAATATTTTCTTTGCCACTGTCACTAACTTCTGAGATCATTACTGAACTCATGTGTATGAAGCACATTATTTAGCACAATGAATTAAGAAAATTTATCTTTTTTTCCAGCCTAACTACTCGCTGTATTAGAAGACATTTTCAAGCACATATAATATGTAAGGAGAAGTAAATTTTGAATCAAGCAAATTTCTGTCTAAATCCTTCCCCCATGTACCATATGCACATCTTTGACAAATGATATAACATCTCCAAGTCTCAGTTTCTTAATATGAAATGTAAGATTTATGTGGGAACCTCTTTCACAGGGTTCTTGGGGAGAGTCATTTGTAGTACGTGTTACATGGTATGCTTCAAAAATGTTAAAATCTTCAACTAAGAGTTGAAATTATCTTCCATGTTTAAAATTTCAACCAAGATTTGAAATTATCTTCAATGTTTCAAAAATAGTAAGTAAAATGTGAGAAAATGGGATTTTTCTTTTGTAGTACTCATGGCTAAGGATTCCATTCAAAAATATAAATCATTCCAAGCATCAATCTTGCTTTTATACACATATACACCCACACATTTCAAAATTTTGCTTATAAAGTCATTTGACTTTTAATATGTTACAATGTATTTTTTCAAAATTTATGAAAAGTAAATTTTGATGGAATATATAGATAGGGTTCTCTGTGAAAATCTACGGGTCTATAAATTATTTGATCTTGATTTCTTTTTCCAAGTATATTGTAACATGTCTGTATACAAGGGCTGTCTGCAAAGTATCCAGCCATGTATTACAGATAATAGAGACACATGTGGTTGCATACTTTCCAGACAGCTTTCATATATATCCACACATTTCACATAATTCGTGAGCCTAGGTATGCAGGGATATATGAAACTGAACTCACAAATACTTAAAACAAATCATAAAAAGCATAGGGAAGTCATTTCACCCAGTATGCCTCCCTATTTTTCACACTTACAAACATAAACATTTCCAACTTTGTAAATACCTGGCAAAAAAAAAGCACCCTCTTCTCGGCCTATCACATGAAATCATACTAACTTTCTCTTCCACTCACTTTTTCTATAGAAGATTCACTGGCCAGGGCAGAAATGTGTCTGAACTATGCCTCTTACTTTGAGAGGAATAGCTGTGCTGGGCCCAACTTTCTCTCTGATCGACCATTTATAACTTATTAATTTTTCCTTAGGAAACTTTCTATGGTTGTTGTAGCCATTGTTGTTGACATTGGTTTTCCCTCTTCTGTCTCTAGCAGTTACCTGAGAATAATCTTTTTCTCCCCGTAGCGATCCCTTCCATTTGTGAGCACACAGAGAAACAATGACCTCAGTAATGGTTCGTAAGCATTCATGATGCACCTACAATAAAGAGCGAAGGAGAGTCTTGAACTGTGAAGTGAAATTAGACACAATCACAAGCCGGTGCCAAGCACCGCAAGAGCCCTGGAGTGTGCCCAGGAGTCCCCTTCAGAATTTCCACAACAATCTCCACCTACATCCTCCTCCTCCTCTAATTAAACCTGGTTTCCTCAAGCACCAGCATTTCAAAAATAGTCCTTTTCAATTTTATTGTTTTCCTGTGCTGTTTGATGACCAGTATGAAAACACTCATAATTTTTACAGGCTTTTTTTCTGAAAATGTAAAACAATGTTTCAACAACATTGTGGGAGAGGTTTGGCCTGGGGTCCTAATCACTGCTATAATCCTGTGACTGGAGGAAACTGTACTCTGAGTTCCACACAAGTAATTTGCAAACTGACTTTCAGTATATAACCCATCCTGAGTGAGGGGACTGCTTGTATTCACAGTTGGAAAACCACTGAGGCTTGATTCCATGAGGCATCATAAAGTCTGCAACTTCACATGTATGTAAATCAAATTATTCACCAGCCCAAATGATTCTACAGTGAGTATCTGTTCACTTTTGAAAATTCATTTATTTTCCTTTACCTGGCATAAATGGTTATTCAAAATGACCACTTAAATCGGAAGGCCAAATTAATACTAATACAAATAGTGGCAACATGCATAGAAAATGTTGTAGAAACAGCCAGCTTTGAGAAGAACAATAAAAAATATATGTAGAACATGTAGCCACTTAGGAAATGTCTGAGGACCACTTTAAAAATCAGTAAACTATAGTATTCCTAAGAAATTAGAAAAATATTGACAGAATACTAATAAGAGATTGTGTGGGTTCTTGAAAGAAACTGGGACAGTAATCTTTCATGATATCTTGATCCCTTTTGTTTTATCTGCTGGGATCCAGATGTACAAAGAAAGAAATAAAAAGCTAAAAAATATTTTTTTAAAGATTTTTACCCCTAGTATAAGTATTCCTATTTGACCAACTGATTAAATTATAGTAGCAAAACCTATTTGAATCATTTAAGATTTATTTTGAACCAAAAAAAAAATTCTGGCAACCATTATTATTTATAACTTGAGCATCATGCTGGAAAATGTCACTTGAATCTTACTTGAATTATATTTCCTATGTGAAAATGAAACAGCCACACAAGTTACTCTAAATCTATATTGTATGTCTATGTCAGCACTCATAGAGACAGGAAAAATTTGCTTCTTTCTCTTTCCATACGTAAAACACTAAAGGATAAAGTATTTTATCCCGGAAGAAATGATATGCCTTTCCTCCACCCCCCAATTATGTTGCTGGCCTCAAAGGTCAATGAAGACATTCATGCAGAAAGACATAGACGACTACAGGGAACGGGTTCTTTCCTCCTGTAATAAGGGCTTGCATATTTGGGCTGGGAGAAATTTGCACAAGGACATTTTCTTCTACAGGTAATAGTAAGCAAATTCCTTAGGTTCAAAGGGGAATTCAGTGAAAATATGGTCTGATAGAACAATGCTGGCTATCAGCATTGCCTGGTGGCATTGTTTGTGTTTGGTGGCAGACCTATACAACTGCTTTTGCCACCTATATGCTCCTCGGAAGCTGCTACCGGGAGATTAGTTTCCTTTTCTGCAGGTATGAATCCTGCAGAAGCTGATAGATGCAACGTGGACAGGTAGCCCTGGAGAGAAATGTCAAGAACAGGGATGCTAATGGATAGCTTTATTTGTCGCTTTGAAGCCTACCCATGTTACAGAAGGAGTTGAGAAATAAAGAACTTTCTTTTTGCCTCGTGGAATGTGATCCCTTATCAAATGTGCTTTTGCTAAGATCATGTTGCAGTTCTAAATCTGTCTAAACAGGAGTAAACAGAAAGGCTTAAGTGCTGTTTCATTTTTGAAATGTTTCTGTATGATGTAATTTTGAGGTCTACATGCTACTTGAAGGCCAGCATTAGCTTTACTTTGGGGCAGGTAGGGAATAAATTATATGATAGCACAGGGGAGGAAAAGTGAAAGAACACAACAGTTAAATTTAGCACTCTGGGTTCGAGTCCAGCCTCACCACTGAGCACATTGCTAAGAGCGCGTTTCATGTACTCTCAGAGTCACATGAACCCTCTGATCTCCAAGTTCCCTGTCTGCCAAGAGGAAACAATACAAACAGATCTTTACTTACTATGCTGGGTAAAGACATAGTAAGATGATCTATATGAAAGCGATTTGTCATCTTTTAGCACAAATCGCATTAACTGACAACATTTCTAAATTGATTGCAAAAGAGCTTAACATAGTTCCTCAGAATTTTTTTGTAGGGCCATATCCTGGTATACTAAGTGACTCCAGCATTATTTTTGGCAAATGAATCCTCTGAAGACAATGTGACCTAAATATTAAATCCTAATTCCCCTAAAATCCTACTTTGAAAGCAATGATAACATATACATAATGACCCAGGTGTTCCGTGTCACAAAATGAAAAGAATCAGAGAAATCGGTTTACAAACGCAAATGTGAATTGCCTCCCCTACTCCAGGACTGTATTTATTTTACGATTAGATTTTCACTTGTAAAAACTCATTGCTCTTTACTGGTGTTTCATTTAGTGAAAATCAGTTCAATGAAATAGAATGGAACATAATGCTCACCTTCCTTTAATGAACTAAAAATTTGTTCAAATGGTTTAACTGTTTCTTTGTCCTAGTCTCTAAAAGGGATATGAGTGTTAAGAGAACAGGCAACATCCTTCAAATATATTTAGACTATGAACTAGCTAGGGTGAGACATTTATGATTAGCAGGAGTAGTGATTAATTTCTTGTCAGAGAGAAAAGATACAATAAATAATTGTCTAAGTGGGTTCAGTGCCCCTGTATTCATCCCAAACATTCCTAAATCCTAGGGGTATCAAGTGGGAAAACTCCCACAACAAGGATGTAGCAAGACAATGACTCTAACTTGGAAAACAGAGGACAGCAGAGATGGAGACAAGCCTGGAATTAGTATGATTTAAGGAGGGCTGCTGGCACCTACAGCGTGAATAAAAGGAACTAATTTAACATTGGGTCTTGTCCTGACCGTTTTCTGTGTTTGATGCAATCAAGCCCCTTTCCTTCCCTGTCCTAGATCATCTGCAGGCGTCATTAAAACTACAAAGCACGAACTGCTGGGAATACCTTTTCCGTGGGCTACAGCTCTTTATTCAGAGACTTCAGCTCAAGCTGCAGACTCCCCACGTATTTAAACACAGAGGCTCGAAAAGCACCAGCTCCTGTTTTATTTGTTCACATTCTGAGTCCTACATGATTCTGATTACACTGCAGATGGCTTGAAGCAGTCAAAGATAAACACAAGGGTTAGAGAAACCGGCTGTCACTGGGACTGGCCACAGAAAGACTGAGTCTACAGGCTGCTTTGTTAGCCTGTCCCTTCCATGTCTTTACTCTGTGCGCGAATAGTGTCTACTTGGTGAGCACCTAGGTGAACCTTTCTCACTCAGTGTTTTGTTTTGTTTCAGTTTGTGTCATTTTTCTTGATGTGGAAAATGTCTGTGTCCTAAAGAAATGCTTTCACCTGTGAGCGAGGTAAACACATTGTACACTGTTTTGCCAAAAGAGGGCAATGTTGCTGTTCAGAATTTCCTCATCCTGTTCCCTGGGACCTGGTCTCTAGAACGGTAAATAATCGCTGCTGTCTCTTCTCTTTCGCCATATATAAGTTTCCACATGTCTGTGCGCTCTGTAGTTAATCAGGACTTTGTAACTATCTGTCCTACCTATTAACTGCATCCACTCCCAAATTGTTTAAAGGTTAACACATTTCACTCCATGCATGACTGGCACGCACGAGCAAAGTGCTGTCTCTGAAATTCCGAATCCTTTCCCATTTGCCAATAATAGGCATGAGAAGAAACAACCTGCTTTAGGAAATGTTGAAAGGCATTTTAAGTGTGTCCCAGTCTCACACATTCAATCAGTCTATTACCTAACAATGGTCTTCATTAGGCAACCAAACTGAGAATAAAAGAAAGGGAAAAAAAATGTTCTTTTCCTGGGAATCTACTTAAAAATTATTCATCCCTTTAGTAGTTAAAACGTGATTCAAAACTAATATCAGAATATTGATAATGCCCTCCATGACTGACACTCAGTTTCTTTGGTGGGAAGCAGGGGAGTGGATTTTGCATGATGTGGCTTTAAGTCATCTAATCCACTGTGAATTCAAGTCTTTCTGTAAAAATTTCCTCTAGGAGAATCTCAATCAGTGATCTTCTTTTAAAATAAGACGCTGCCTTTTTTCCCTCGGCAGATTATATTTTAATAGGTTATTTCCATCTATTTTTCATTCCTTTATAGAATTGTAATCCAGCTGTTTTCCGGAAAGCACATTTCAGATTTTTCAATAGGCGATTTGTTTGAGTGGCGGAATTCCTGACATTTTTTTGTCAAAGAAGAAACACTTTCTGTCTATAGAGTGCTTTTTCTCCTAGAAGCAATTGGCAGCGTGGCTGGACGACCAAAGGAGGGCTACAGAACAAACTGCTTTTTCATTAACAAATCCACTAGCGCTTTTTTTGTTGTTGTTACAAGTGTGTGTGTATGTATGTGTGTGTGTGTGTGTGTGTGTGTGTGTACATTTGTGGGTATGGCCCTACAAGTGTAGGACATACCCCTTGTTTTTCTTTTTAGTTCAGGCTCATATTTTAAGCTCATTAATGGGAAATAATTAGAGACTTCTTTGGAACATTAACCATTACTGACATCACTTCCCAGGAAATCCAAGTAGGTGCACTATGAGGACGACTCGTCTAAAAATATAAAAATTCTAGTCACTAAATTTAAAAGGGTATTCAGAGAGAAAAGAATTTTGTGTGGAGTGGCAAATTCTTGGAGCCACGAATAAGCTTAGATGGGCCTCTTGGCTTTTTCAGTCTTTGATGTGCCTCATGTTCCTATATTTAACTGGGCTTGAAAGATTTAAGTAGAATCTACTATCCCTGGGACATCAATAAAAGCTGTAGAGAGCTGTGTCGACAGTAGGTGGTTGAGGAAATTCTTATTTAACATTGACTTCGTTTATTGTGGTTCGGCTTTTTCATTTTTTCCTGAGTTAAAGCCCGCCATCTCATTTCTGCTCCCTTCTCCTACATCTGTCAGGATATGTACATGAGAACGTCTACGTTATTAAAAGAATAATAACCATATTGCAGGTTTCCCAACCCAAGACTGTATTTTCTTTCTCAAATATTCATTAAAAAATATAGATTGTATTTTATTGAAAGTGCTCTTTAATGAATAATATTCCTGTTTGCGTACAAGAAGGCGCTTCCCCTGCAATTCCCTGACAGTAATTGTGGTCTGAATTGAGAACGCACGGTGATGGGGAGCAGTTAATGGCCACCCTGTGGATTGAAGGCTCCACTTTTGTCATATATGGCTACTTTTTAAAATGCAGAAATTAGTTAGGCCAGTAAAGAGTTAATTATGTTCCTGGATCAGGAAACTCTCAATGAGCAGTCAGGGAGAGGAATTCTTTGTCTTTAATGCAAAACAGAAATTTCAAAGACCCTGGCAGATGATAACCTATAAATAGTAACTGAGCATCTAGTTTGTGTGTGTGTGTGTGTGTGTGCCTGTGTGTATCTGGGAACAAGAGAATACCCTCCAGTGAGGCAGCCCACAATCTTAAGGTACACTAAGTGAGTACCTTTTCATTTCTATGGAATTTAGATAAATAAACAGGACAAAGTACTTTTCCAGCCAAACCTCACCTTTCTACTTCTCTACTTTGATCTCATCCCTTAGGACTTGATAAGGACTAACACACATAAACAAGCACGTCTACGTTAAGCAATGGGTTCTTTATGTCACTACAGTCTGCTCCAAAAGGGGCCAGCAAAACAGACATGTTCACAAATTGGTTGACGAAAAAAATCAGGTTTGCAAAGACCAAATAGGGAATGTTGACATTTTGTAATACTGGGGATAAACAGGAGGTTATTTAATTAAATCATTGAATCTTCTGATTTGTCAGAACTTGAGGAAGAGAGTAGTTTTTAAATATCTGCGTGTGAGTATAGACCATGCACCCACACACACTTGTGCATTCATAGTGATCTAGATAATATCTTTGCCAGGGGGAATTTGCTCTGAAAACCAAAAAGCTACCATAAGTTAGAATGGGTATTTCTTAAACCTGTCCAGGCTTTTGCAGAAATGAAAGCATTATTCTCAAAAGTCTTCTTAGAAAAGAAGAAAATCCTTTACGAGTAGAGTGCTTGAAAAAATTCCTCAACTAATATTTAGAGTTCACCGTGGAAAGCAAATAGTGTCTCGGACCATCAGTATTGCTACATGGCCGCCTCTACCTAGTCTGGAAGCACAGTGGTATATGATATATAGCTCTGGGTCCTGATGAGAGTCCACATCCCAGGTAGGACTCAAGGATTCTATGACTGATACTGTTTTTTGTAAAACACTAAGGTTGTATCAAAAAACTTTGCCATTTTAATAATGTGAGAAGCATCAGCCAAAGCCCTATTTTTAATACTTGTCCAAATATTCGGTGGGGAAATTTTCATTCTCAACTAATTTTGTTTTCTTCTCCTAATTGACCAGTTTGGCTGGATAAAGTTTTCATGCTCAATTACAGAAGCCAATCTTACCAATGACATACTTTTCCTCTACAGGTAGCCCAGATCATCCTGATATTCATGTTTGAACTGACAAGTTAGAGGACCATGGGTAATTTTTATTATGATTAAATATTTTTGTTTCGTGTTTCACAGTCTTTTAAAGCATTTTTTTCTTTCTGACTCACTGTGCATTTTTATTTTGGATAAATGAGTTTAACATGCAAATCAGTGGATTTTTAAAAAATCACTCACTATTGTAGAGTCAGTCTACTAAAAAGTGAATTGAATTCTCATACATTGTATGTGTGACATCCAGCTAAATTCTGATCCCTCAATCTACAGGAAAAAAGTGAAGCAGAGGGTGGTGCCTGTGGCTCAAGGAGTGAGGCGCTGGCCCCATATTCCGGAGGTGGCAGGTTTAAACCTGGTCCCGGCAAAAAACGCAACAACGACAAAAAAAAGTGAAGCAGAAAGTATACCACCAAGCTATGTTCATGACAGTTGTGTTGACAGAGTCCTCGTTGAATTTTTTACTGTCACATGTGACACTGTATTTGTTGTATTGGAAATAAAAAGGCATGTGAAAATTCCCACAAAAGTAAACCTCTCATTTTGTCATTTCGTGGCTTAGTAAATTAGTGCTTCTCCAATTCGGAGCAGCGCATGGCACACATTTTAGTACTGTGGATACTATTTGAGACAGTATTGATTATAATGCAAATGTTCCATGAGATGTGAACACTTTAAAAACATAATTGTGGTAAGTTTTGAACACTTGTGAGTATAAGGCCTGTCAATGCCAACATCTTCATCTTCATTTGAGATGAATTTACAAATTCCTTTACAAAGTTTGGAGTTCTTTTGAGGCAATGGTATGTTAAGACCTGAAACACAGGCATTTACACTCTTTGGTATACTAGCCAGTGGAGGGAAAATGATTATGAAGAACAGGGACTATTCTGTTCTTAAAATCAATATAACTTCCTAGAGTGAGGAATAAGCCACAAGCTAAAAATGTGCTCTTCTTTGTAATATTTAGAAGACAAAATGTCAAAAACCTGATACAATCACCTTTTATTTATTTTGTATAAATAAATTTTGTATTTTTTTGTATATATACATATATACTAGTGGTACAAGGAAACTGAACTGAAATAAAATAAAATTATGGCTATGTGTATGTGTGTATATATATATATGCATATGCATATGTGTACTTATGTTGGAAGCTGTTTTAAAGTTACACACATATCATTTATAATAACTCCTCTTCCTCCATGACAAGTACAATGTAAGATGCTTCAAAATAGTATAACATAAAGAGGTAATTGTTTCTAGAAACCAGGAAGTTTTTTGTAGTGTTTGCCTAGTTATCCCCCAAACTCTTCTGTCAGTATTTCAGAGCGACAATGTAGTGTCACCTGCCTTCAACCAGTTGGGTTCCCAGCCATTCTTAGTAATAGGCTGTCAGTGACATCAGTCCTTTATTTGCAGCTGTAGTTACTTTATTTTTTTTTAATTCTTAAATGAATAATATAAAAATAAAAATGATGGGCAGTGCCTGTGGCTCAAAGGAGTAGGGCACTGGCCCCATATACCAGAGGTGGTGAATTCAAACCCAGCCCAGCAAAAACTGCAAAAAAAAAATAATAATAATAATGATAATAGTAATTAAAGAAATAAAAATTAAAATGACCATGTTAATTTTGAATGCTTGGTATTTTATATACTTATTTATAAAAGTAGAGCACAGATTGATAGTCAACAGAGCATATCGGTGCAGGATTTAAAAAAATACCCCAGCTGTCCCTAAACAAGCCAATAAATGCATACAAATCTGATTGCCCGGCCAGTCAGTAGTCAGGACGCCTGTCTTTCCCTGCTATAGGTTCTGTTGCAAATGTGAACTGAAAGTTGTTCTGCCCAGAATGTTTGTATCACAAGCAGTAACAATATGTCAGCAGCTGGACTCAGTGATGCCCCTTTCCTCAACATACCTTCCTCAGAGATCAACTCCAAGCGTTATCTTCCTTCCATGTTAACAGATACCTAGAAATTCACTCTTCAAGATTCTGAACACATATCCCAAAGAAATATCTGGGCATTTGGACATTAAAAATCACTGCTAAAAAACAGCAGAATAACACTTAAACATATGTGTTCCCAGAATATGAATTGAATATACCAATCAGAGTTATATGAGGGGATTTTAACTACAAGTATATAAACTTGTAATGGTCTTTATTGTCAGCCCTGTCTGAATGAGCCCACTAGCACGATTCCATTTGCTGTATCTATCAGCTAGTGTGCTGGTTTCCTGGCTCCACTTGGAATTCAGTTCAGAAGAATTTATAAGGGGAAAATCAAGCTCTGAGTTTTTTTAATTAGGCCATTATATAAATATAAATATAACATTAAAAACATTTAGAAGAAGAACGAACACTCCAGATACGTGAGCACATAATTGAGGGTCAGGCCTTGCATGTCCTAATCTTATCTTTCTGCTGTTTTGCTGTGTGATTTCAGGTAGTTCTCTAACCTTTTCTTTGCCTTTATATTCATAGACACAGCTTAAGCAATGCTGGTGCGTAGAAAATTGCAAAATCTTGAGATAAGAGTTGCAAAGAACTCTGTGGATATCCTCAGAGCTAGCTAAGTACAAATGTGCCTTACCAATTATAAAAATAATAATAATAACCAGAGGACTGCTCCATATGGACTAGAAATCAATTCCTAAAATGCTCTGTTGGATAGCCTTTAACCTAAAATATAAGGCTTAGATAAAATAATTTAATTTCCAGTCAGTGTTCTGAATAGCAGAGTGATTATTACCCATCCTGTGTAGGAATATATTTAGACAGTGCTTTCTACTGTTCAAAATCTCTTCATTTACATCATTTCAACTCCAGCCATATCCCAGCATCCCATAAATTATCCCTTAAAACTGATCCATCTGGGCGGCCTAAATCACCTCCGTTGTTTCCTCAGCTTCTGAAACTGATTCCACAAGCCACAAGAAAAAATCCACCTCGTAACTTTACAGGCTCAACTCATATATACACGTACAGTGGGGATTTATTTCTGAGGAAATGTGTTTCCTTAACAGGTAGGCAGGAAGGAAATCAAATCCTAAGGCAGCCACCCACAAGGCACAAAGACTACCTTACACGTTTGGTGGCCCCAGGACTGGAGGCGTGGGGGCAGGGAAAGTCCGTCCTTCAGGAAAATCAGCCACGGTAGTTATAAAGCTGACAACTTTTTCAACAAATCAAGCAATCAAAAATGCTTGTTTGCATTTCATATAAATGCATCAGCTGCTTCTTTCATTTCTTACCATAAAGATAGACCCAAACTTCTATCCATAAAGACATCTTCGGTGGCAGCTGGGGACGAGGAGACTCCCTCCATTCTTTACATGCTGGTCTCTGTCCCCAACATGCAGTGGGACAGCCAGAGATTGTCATGGAAGCCAATGATGATCCAGTAAGTTATTTGTTTGATTTTTACATTAATTCAAACCTGCTGACCTCTGTTAGTTCAGAGCAGCTCTTGGGCATATTCAGGGTCTCAAAAGGAGGGATTATCCAGAACCCAGAAAGATAACCCAATTCTTTTCCTTTTCTTTTCTACAGTTTCCTGGTTTTACTTAACCCATTTTGCTTCTTGTTTTTATAATAATTTACGTATTATTTTTTAATGTTAGTATCTACATCGTGAAGTTGCTGGGAGGATTAAAATGGTTGATATTCATAAATCACTTAAAACAATGACTTGCATGCAGTAAAATGCTCACAAATATCAGAAGGTATTATTACTACATCTGCATTCACCTTCCAGTGCTGTTATAACGAAGTATCACAAACTGGATGCCTTTCAACAACAGAAATCTATCGTCTCACAGTTCTGGAGGTTAGAAATCCGAAACCGAGGTAGGTGTTGGCAGGTTCTTGGTCCCTCCTAAGCCTCTGGAGGAGAATCCTGCCTGTCTCTTTCCTGGTGCTTTGTAGCAACCCCTGGTATTTCCTGCCTTGTAGAAGCATCATCCCCTCCACCCGTCCATCTCCTCTGTTCTCTCTCTGTCTCAGTCTTCACATGGACATCCTCTTCTAGGGACGGCAGGTAGATGGGATTAGGGACTCACCCTACTTCAGCACAACCATAATTTGATTTTGATTATGTTTGCAGTGACCCCGTTGCTAAATATGGTCTCATGTTAAGGTACTGTGGTTAGCACTTCAACAAATATTTCTTAGTGGGATACAATTCAATGGACCATAATATCTCATGTGCAAACAAATATTCTCCCCGGCAAAAGGCTTGAAACTGAACTTGTCTTCTCCTCATACAGTCTGGTCCTTCCCAGCCACTCCCACCTCACGGGATGGCAACAGCCTACATTTCTTTTTATTTTTGATAAAGAATAACACCCTACATTTCATTGCCCATGTCAGGACCCAAAGTCTCCTTCTGTTGTTCTCCATTCTTCCTATCAATCATCAGATCCTACTGTGGCTTCCTTGTTCATATTTCTTCACTTGTTCTCATCTCTGCTTATCCACTGGGACCACTTTTCTCCTGAACCACACAGGGTTCCTAACTGATCATCTCACCTTGCCCTTCTCAAATAGTCCCCAGGATGCAGTCAGCAATCACTCTAAACATCAAGTCAGATCATGCCAAGTTCCTGCTGACAATATTGACCAGTGTTCAACTGCTGGGGGGAGGGTGGGTGGAGGGAGGGTGATTGGTGGGATCACGCCTATGGTTCATCCTATAAGGGTACATGTGAATCTCTCTAAATGTAGAATATATATGTCTTAACACAATAACTAAGAAAAAGACACGAAGGCTATGTTAACCAGTTGGATGAAAGTACTTCAAATTGTATAGCGAAACAGTACACTGTACCCCATGATAGTATTAATGTACACTGTTATGATTTAATTAAAAAAAACAATAAAATATTAAAAAACAAGAATAAGTTCCAAATGCACATCTATTTCACGTCCACTTGACATCTGGGGGCTGCTCATTATTCTGGCCCTTTCTCTAGTGTGCTCTTTCCTTGTCCCCCATTGTCCTTTCAGAGTCTTAGCCATGCTTTACCATATGGAGTTTCTCTTCCTCATCCTGCCTTCCCTTTCTTCCCCACCTTCACATAGCTCCTCTCACTTTGTAGCCCACAGTCTTTGCCCTTCCCTTTCTCTCTAACCAATATCTTATGGCTTCATAAGTTTAGATATCAAATTCTCTCCCAAATCTTCCTTACCTAACCTCCCACAAAAATGAATTAGATGCCACTCCTAGCAAACCATAGCTTTTACCTAAAATAACACTTTTCACATTATATTATATTTTTCTATTTACGTCTATGCTGTCCACTAAACTGTAAACTTCTGGAGGATAGGGCCTGAGCATTGTACATTACCGCATCATTACACTCTCAAGATTAACACATTTATTCACTCAACAAATACTCAATGCCTACTCTGTGCCGATAACTGCATTACATTTGGGAATACAAACAATGAAGAAGAAAGACATTTTCTTTGTAATACAAAATTTTATATCCTGTTAGTAAAATACTGAATAAAATAAGCATTTAAAATATAGCCCAGTACGTGCCTTGATAAGGATAATACAAGTTTACATTGTATCAGAGAGTCAAGCATGGATACCAGAAAGAGAACTGAAGGATGAACTCAGTTATCCACATAACAGGTAGCAGGTATAGAGTTTTATGCACAAGGAACTTTGAGCAAAGTGTAAGAAGAAGAAAAAGGCAGGATTCAGGCAGTGAAATGGTTTTAAAGGCATTTCATTTTATGTTAAAATGTTTTTAATTTTAAGAAAAATAGGAAAATATCAAAGAGTATTCAATATTAGAATGACTTATGGATTTGTATTTTAGAAATGTCACTGGAACAGTTATATAGAAAACTGAATGAACTGGGACAGAATTGTAGCTGGGATGCCAGTTACTGTCCAGATGAGAAGAAATGGAAGTCTAGCCCAGGACAGTAGAACCACAACAGGGGAGGAGCTAGGAAGCCTGGATGGATAATTAGGATAGGGTGACCAGATTTTAACATTTGTAAAGCGGGACAACATGGCTGGGGGCAGGGCAGGGCAGGGCAGGGGACCGGGCAGGGCAGGGCAGGGCCTGACAACAATGCAAACTTTGATAAGCAGTTCTAGATAATCACTTCTCAACAATTATTTGTTATTATTACAGTTTAACATTATAAAATTAACAAAAATAATATAAAACTCATATTCTGGCGAAATAGCCACATGGCAGCCAAAAACTGTACATTCCCTTCCTGTTCTCCCGCCCCATGCATTCTTTCCAAAAATCAGGACTTTTTTGGAAAAAGCGGGACATGGGACAAATTGTTAAAAAGTGGGACTGTCCCAGCAAAAGCAGGACGTCTGCCTCCTAAATTAGGAGGCAGACAACAAGAGTTTGATGACAGGGAGAGGAAGGACTCAAGAATAAGTACTGGATGCAGTTGAGTGACTTTCACTGAGGTAAAGAATTTTATACAAATTATAGATTTGGGAATGGGGGAAATGATGATGTGATTCTAAATGTGAAGGAAGTACTTGTATAATATCTAGGAGGATGTACAGGGGAGCAGGAGACAGCTGGTGTATGGACTTATTATTCAAGGGAAAAGTTATTGACTGAAGGTATTGGTGGGTCATCTTATTCATTCTACTGTATGGGTATGGAGCTCAAGCTGCATCTTAAAATCACCTAATAAACATGAAAAATTTAAAAACCTGTACTTGGTTCTAATTGCTGAAGGTTCTGATTTAATTGATCTCAGACATAAGTATGTTTTAAAATATCTTCAAGGAATTCTATAAAGGAGGCTTGGTTTAAAACCACTGTTCTCTACTTGGGAGGCTGAGGCAAGAGAATTGCCTCAGCCCAAGAGCTGGAGGTTGCAGTGAGCTGTGATGACACAGCACTCTACCAAGGGCAACAAAGTGAGACTCTGTCTCTAAAAAATAAAATAAAATAAAAAAAGAAAAAAGAAGATAAAGCCACTGTTCTAGGGCCAAGTGCAATGGCTCACTCATAATCCCAGCACTCTGGGAGGTAGTAGCAGTGGATCATCTGAGCTCAGGAGTTCAAGAACAGCCTGAGCAAAAGCAAGACCCAATCTCTAAAAATTAACTGGGAATTGTAACAGGCACCTGTAGTCCCAGCTACTGGGGAGGCTGAGGCAAGAAGATTTCCCTTCTTTTATTTTTATAATAATATTATTTTGTTATATTTTTATAAAATCATAACTGTGTACATTAATGCATTTGTGGGGCATGATGTGTTGATTTTATATACAATTTGAAAAGCTTTCATCAAACTGCTTAACATAACTTTCACCACCCTTACTTATATGTTGTGTTAAGACATTTATAATCTACTCTTCATAGTTTTGACATGTACCCTTGCACTGTGCATAATAGGTGAGGTCCCACCAAATACCCTCCCTCCTCCTGGCCTCCCCACTTCCCTCCTTTCTCCCCCTTCTTCCTTCCTTCATTCTGGACTATAGTGTTTTATCATTTGTATGAAAGTATGGGTGATTATATATTGGTTTCATAATAGTATTGAGTACATTGGATTCTTTTTCTTCCATCCCAGCTCTATCCAGGTAAACGTGAAAGATGTAAAGTCTCCCTTGTTTTTATGGCTGCATAATATTCCATGGTATACATATCTTGCAATTTGCTTATTGCAGCTCAATTCATAATTGCTGAATCATGGAAGCAGCTCAAGTGCGCATTGACCCATAAGAGGATCTCTTGAGTGAGGAATTTGAGGTTGCTGTAAGCTATGATGCCACACACAGTACTCTACCCAAAGCAACAGAATGAAACTCTGTCTTAAAAAAAAAAAAAAGACTATTCTTCAGTAAAAGAAAAAAAATAAGTGATGATAAATTTTATGTATCAGCTGATCAATTTGACTAGGCTAAGGCATGCCCAGATGTACAGGTACCTGGTAAAACATTATTTCTGAGTGTATCTGTGAGGGTGATTCCAGAAGATATTAGCAATTCTATCAGCAGACTGAGTAAAGAAGATCACCAAGGTATGTGCATCCTCCAATCCACTGAGAACCTGGATAGAACAAGGAGACAGAGGAAGCAGAAATTTGCTCTCTTTACTCTAGATGAGATATCCATCTTCTTTTGCCCTTGGATATTGGGCCTCCTGCTTCAGGAGTTCCAGTTCAGCTTTTTGACTCAGGCCTTACCATTAACACACCCAGCCTGACCCAGGCTTATTGTGAAGCCTTCCCACTTGGAGAGAATCATATTACTAGCATTTGTGGGCCTCTGGCTTATAGTCATGAAACTCTTCCTTAACCTCTTGAGCCAATTTTCATAGTAAATCTCTCTCTCCCTCTTTTCTCTTTTCATTACACACACACACACACACATATATATATATATATATATATATATATATATAGAGAGAGAGAGAGAGAGAGAGAGAGAGAGAGAGAGAAAGAGAAATACCCAACTAATACATTTCCTTCTTCCGCCCCTTCTCTTTTCTCCTCTACTTCATATATCCAATACATTTTGTCTTGCACGGCCAGCAACCCTGGCCCCTTCTTTCTCAAATATGCCAACAAGTGACATACCTTCTTGTATTCACATGTGTTCTTGCCCCTGCTGAAATCCTCTTCCTGATAACTACTACTGAATTCCTATCCAACCTTTAAAGTCCAACTCATGTATCACCTCCTCTCTGAAGCCTTACCCAACCCTCATCTGGATGCAGAGTATCCTACATTTATCACATCATATCATAATTATTTGATTGCATTTAAACTGGATCATTAGAAAAACAGTATTGTGCATTCTCGGAAATGTCAATGAAAGAAGAAAAATGAAGAGCGTAATTACAAAGTTGTTTCTTCACTTAAAAAAAGACAAGTTACATTTGCATTTTCATAGACATTTTATTTAATCTCACAGCAACCTTATGGATTAGGTAGGGAATGTACTATTCCTTTCATCAATATTAGTAATTTTAAGTGCTTTTGCCACAAACAAAGAAGATGTGAGGTAATGCATATGTTTATTAGTTGGATTTAGCCATTCCACAATGTATATATATATTTCGGAACATTATGGTGTGCATCATAAATACATATAATTTTATTTGTCAAGTAAAAATAAATAAATAAATTGAGATAGCTCTCTAAAATATATTAGTGACTCTCTATCAACTGTTCTAAGATACCTTTTAAATTTTTTAAATAAAAAAATTAATTTTTTAAGATAAATTTTATGATATATATTTAAGGCATACAATATGGTGTTACTGAATACATATAGATAGCAAAATGGTTACTATGGTGGTCAAATTAAAACATTCATTATTCACATAAATTTCTCTCTCTTTTTTTTTTTTTGTCTTTGTGACAAAAGCACTAAAATCTATTTATTTAGCATAACTCCCCCAAACAGTACAATTGTATTACCTAGTCTCATATTGAGATCACAGTAGATCTCTGGAACTGCTGATTCTACGTATCTGCTGCTTGATATCTTCTGACCCACATTCTAGCCATTTCTTCCCCACCTCCCCTTCCTGCTTCCCCTCCCCTAGGGAACTACTATTTTTTCTGTATCTTTGTATATTTGCATTTTTTTTAGATTCCACATATAAATAAGATCATGCAATATTTATGGACCTAAGTCTGGCTTATTTTACTTAGCATAATGTCATTCAAACTCATCTACTTTATGGAAAATGGCAAGATCTTTGTCTTTTTTAAGGCTGAATAACATTCCATTGTGTACCATAATTTCTTCATCCATTTGTCTGCCAACAGGTACTTGGTTGTTTCCACAGCTTTGCTACTGTGAATAATGCTGTAGTGAATAAGGGAATTCAGGCATCTTCATAAGGTGGTGATTTCATTTCCTTTGAGAATGTGCCCAGAAGAGGGATTTCTGGGCCATATGGTAAGTCTATTATTAGTTTATTTAGAAACCTCCACACTGCGTTCCATAATGGCTGTATCAATCTACACTTTCACCAACAGTGTACAAGATTCCCTTTTTATTCACAACCTTGCCAAAATTGTTAAAATGACATTAAAATATTAAAATTATCGTTTAAGAAGTAACTTCTTAAATAGGTTTGCTACATCTATTTTCCCACCTATTTTATTCCAATGAAAAACTAAGAACTTTCCAGGAAATTATATTTTTAATACATTTACAAAGGACATTTTAAGTTGAAAAGATTTATTTAGACCCCCCGGACTCCATCTCTTCTACTATAGCAACCTGTATGGACAATAGGAGCACACTTGTACCTTGGCTTAGGTATACAAGAAGCACAAGTGGATATCAGAGGATTGAAGAGAGTGGGTATTGTAGGGCTGCCTAAGGAGACTGGATCCCTTGACTGAAGGCTATGATCCCCTTTCAGGCAGCTCTCAGCACAGAGCCCTTCTATAAATTCCTTTACTCCTCACCTCTTCAGGTCTTGGGTGATACCTAAAATTTTGTTACTAGTTGCTATTACCAGTTAAGTATACAAGTTATGGTACTGGAGCACTCTATCTATTATCTCCTGTGGTTCCCCTAAGCCCTAGCCACACCTTTCCAAATAGTCCCTTCCTTAATCTCCACTCTCCTGAGTGTATCATTTGATGAAACCCTGACTGATAAAGCCTCAAATTTATACCCCACCTGATAAGAAATTATGGTATACAATGGAATGGAATGTTATTCAGCCTTAAATGTAGAAAATAAATGGATTTTCAGATAGAAGCCATGATTGTTCATTTCAAAAGATTGTGTGATTTTAAGGTAGCATAGACATTTTCTAATACTTAATTTTCTAAATTGTATTGGCTCTTGGTAAAGAGTGCTATTGAACACTTGTTTGGCTTTTATGAAATAAATCTTTAGATGATTAATGAAATTCTTTGGCATAATTGTTCTATTTGTGTTTATTCAACCTGAACCTTGGTTTTAGTGGGAATAAACCTTCAGATACATTATCTTCTCATATGGCATTTGAGAAGATTTTATTTTTTAATTTCTCAATCTTTCTTAAGAAATTTTAAAATATTAAATTAAGGGTAAAAACTGATACTCAAAAAATTTAATTGTTGTTTCATACCATTCTGTTAGCTTAGATAGGTTATTCTATTCCCAGGAAATATTTACATACTATTGGAAAAAATACTGGAAAAAAATCATTCATTCTTTTACTGATTTATTTATTCTTTAGTAAATCTTTATTGGTCCAGGTTCTGAGCTATAAATAAAAAAAATATACCAATGAACTAAAATAGACCCAGTATCTGACCTTCTGTATCAAAGATTCTAGTGTAAAGGCTATATTTTGTGCTCAATTTTTAAGAGTTAGCAGAAAAGTTTCTTTATTGCTATGTATTTTATCTATATGCTGTAAATGAAGGCTTATCAAAAGAATAAAGTGTTTCAAAGCTAACTTTATTGACCTCACAAGTAGTATCGTCAATCTGTTAGAGTTAGATAACATATTTATTTATGTAATTGAGTCAGTTTATGAAGAGTCAGGGCAAAGTTAAGAATTGTGACTAAAACTTATAGCTGAGTTGTTAAGAACACAGGCTTTGGAATCAAAAATATCTGAGTTCAAACATTGGCTCTAGCACTGTGACCATAACCAACATACTCAATCGCCAGCCTATCTTCTCCTCTATGAAATAAAGATACTAATATCCTTTTCCATAGGCTATTAGGCGTATTGTATGCACTAATGCATAATACTTAGCCAAAAACTGAGTGTAAAATAAACACTTATTATTATTATTACTATTATCATTGCCACTATTATCAGGACCAAGGAAAGACTTTATGTATAACCTTAGCGATAAATGAAGGAAATCCACATACTGAACAAATTTATACACCAAGAAGATCGATTCTAATGCAATTCAGCTTTGTTTGAATAGCATAAAAATAAAAAATATTAAATACATATTTATGCATATATAATAGACATTGTACAAGCTCTTTTTTGAAGGAGTGGCAATAAAGATTGAGGATGTAAGCAAAATTTAATTATGGGCCAATGAATCCATCTCAATTATTCTCCTTTTGGTCAACTCACCATTGCTTTCCATTACCTCTATGAAATCGACTGGCTTTTTTCCACAATACGCCCAACACTTGTATGAATAGTTTACCAGTTAAAATGAGCCCAATGGTTAAGTAGAATGTCTGTGAAGAATCAGTTATGTTTGCTCCCAAATATTTAATTTCATATAGTAAGCCAATGAAATAAATTTAGGATAAAAGAAAGCTCTTTCTGTTAAAACACTCAGAAGGTTTTGGAAAGACTTAATCAGAGTTATTTTTTAAAATATGATGTGAAACTATATGTGAGTGAAAAAAATAATTTGAAAAATTATAAAACTCTACAAAGATTCCGCATGCAAGTTGATTTACAAGTTCTCACTTCAACTTCAAGAACTCAGCCTGAAAATTGTTTGCTGTGTGGATGTTTGTAAAGAAGATAGATCCAATCCAAGATCTATATTAAAAGTTCTTAATATTGGATTGAAGATTAGCAAAATAAATATACATGTAATATTTATGTATCTTTAAGTTTTTTTCTCTCTACTCATCTTTTTGCTTTACTTCTCAAATACCACTCTGAATTTCACTGGAGCAGAAAATATCCACCATACTGTTAATGTGATTTATATTATGTACTACCTCAAATAACCAAGTGATCTGCCCATCAAATCTATTTCTTCCTTTCCCTCAGCATGCTCCTGGACTCTATTTTCCAGCCTGCTTAGAGGTCATCATGAGACTCCATCTTGCTCAGGCTTGGCAGGACTGGTCTACTCAGGCTCCAGTTAGATACAGGTGAGGATGTATCACTGAGAAACAGTGGAGTCTCAAGATGGAAGGAGTTTTAAATTACCTCATGAAGGAAAGCCACCAGCTAATCACAAACACATGCATTTGTTTTATACCTTTACTAAGCAAATATTTATTAGAATGCACTTTGTGTCAGACACTTTGAAAGGTGTCAGAAATAAATTAGTAAGCAAAATACCTCCTTACACTCGGGGAGCCAGCTGTACAGGCCTGCAAGGGCCATATTGTTGTAAAAGCCCATTCCTCTCCAAGTGTCCTAGAGCTATTTCTAAGAGTTCTCAAAGCAGTACTTTTTAAAGATCTGTGGTCATAATTACCAGTCATAAAGACACTTATTATATGTCACGACCCACTGTACCCATGTGAAAATTTGTGAACAAAATGTTGTACTTAGCCTTAATATATATTATATGTTCTGGTATTTTGTATTCTAGTCTGGTTGTTTCTGACTTGTTCTATTTTATTTTTTAAATGATGATCCAGGACACTAATATTACCCCCAACTAATGGACAGCAGCTTATGTCTTGAAAAGTACTTGAAAAGAGGCCTCTCCCTCATGTGCCTAGGCTCTGGGTTTCCCCTCATGTCCCCAAACGCTTTGCCTTACTCAAAGTGCCCTTTTTTCCTAAAATTCCCTTTCTATTTTATACAAACTTCTGCTTCAGCTAATTGTCTTAATAATACCACTCCATTCTCCAAAAAGGAATGGTTTCCCCTTAACTGTTCTTTCTGAAAATGGACAAGTGTTCCTTAAATTTCTTTAGCACGATATATACCAAAGTTTCACTTTAGAAAAAATTTTACTGACGTTCTGATGGCTTGAGGATAAAGAGGTAAAATGCAGCAGTTATGAATGGAAATTCTCCTAAAATATTTATAATGAAATAATATTAGTCTGAGGTTACTTTTATATTAAACTTGGGGGGGGGCGTGCTGGCATATATACAGATGAATAGTGGCAATGAGATGCAAATGCTGAAGCTGAGTGACAAGTTCACTGGGACTTTATTATGCTATTCTCCTATTTTTATGTGTGTTAGAAATGGCTTAGAATAAAAGGTAAAAGAAAGCAGAGAAAGAAAAAAATATAGAGGGAGAGAAGAGAAGAGAAACAGAGAAACAGAAAAATAGAAAACCAGAGGGAGGAAGAGAATGAGCAGAAGAGGACGAAAAAAGGAAGAGAAGTGACCACTTGCAACTTATAATTTGACCTTAGAACATGTAACTGAGTCAAGTTCCTGTAACTTCCACGGGGCAGGACCCAGCATTCTTCCCATCTCTGATAACAAGCACTTTTCTTGTATCTGCATATTGGAAATGACCATCAATATTACTCTCCCAGAATAAAAAATACTTCTTAAGTTGAAGAACGGAATTAGCTTTCTGAATAACTGATTCCTTAGCTCTAAAATCCTTTATGTCCAATTTCCATAGACATACACACACAAATATACACATATGTAATGGCTGGTTCCTGTACATACAAATCTCTTAAAGTCTTCTATGAAAGAAGCTGGTGTTTCCTGCCTCCCCCATTTTGTGAGATCTAAAGAGGAGTGTACATATGCTTTGCTACCCACTATCATCTTTGGACCATGTTCCAAACCTCCCCTCTGTTTCTATGTAATCTATTTCCCTAGCAATATCTGTTTTGGCCCTCAGTGTATTGTCTTAGTCTGTTTGCTTTGCTTTAAAGGAATACTTGAATCTGAGTAAGTTATAAAGAAAAGAGTTTTATTTTGCTCCCAAGAATCATGGCACTGGTATCTTCTCAGCTTCTGGTGTGGACCTTATGCTGCTTCCACTCATGGTGGAAGATGAAGTGGAGCTGGCAGATGCAGATATCACACAGTGAGAAAGGAAGCAGGAGAGAGGAAAGGGGGTGCCAGGGATTTTTTAAACAACCAGTTTTTGCAGTAACTAATAGTGAGAGAACTCACTGCCACACGGATGGCATTAAGCCATTCACGAGGGATCTACTCCCAGGACTCACAGGCCTCCCATTAGGCCCCTTCTCCAACACTGGGGATCACATTTCAATATGAGATTTGGGAAAGTAAAACAAACCAAATCATAGCAAGCATTTTAACCTCTATGAAGAATCGAGGAATTTGACTTATTAGAATTTGAACTTATTTGAACTATTCTGTTTAGAATTTGACTTATTATTCCTATCTACGATAAATTATATTATAACTGTTCAACAAGTATCTCCTCCTTTCTTCATGCTACCTCCAGAGAAGGGGTTTACCTTTCTACCCAGCTGACTTTGAGCTTGATTGTGTGATCTTCTTTGACTAATGGGATGTTAAAAGATATAATGAGATCAGAGATCTGAATGACCAAATAACCAGAGAATTGCAGGTTTGAGTTCATCCTCCTGCACTTTGCCATGAGATGAATATACCTCTGGTAGCAAGCGTATTTGATAAGGTAATATAAAACAGAGATAAGCTCGGAAAAAAATTGGCTGTTTTACAAGGAGAATTTAAAGAGAATATAGAGAAGCCAGAGATTTCTTGGTTAGAAAATGAAATTGTTGCTCACCACATCAAATGTGAACTTTATGACAGGCCTAGGGAAAAAGACAACATTCAGGTACTGATAGCAAATCACAATCTCAGTGTATAGACCAAGTCAAGCATGCAGCTATGAACACCCTTTGGAAAGAGTTATAAATGAAGATGTTAAAAAAAATATTGCTTTCTAAGTCTAGTAGTTGCTTTCAAAAGGAATCTTAGGAATAAAAGGTGGTTCCATGCAAACATAACAAATTAAAGTGTCATTTTTAAGAGTAGAGGAAGAGGTTCATCTCCAAAAGAATTGTGGGTGGCTCATGACCATAATCTTAGTTCTTTGGGAGGCCAGGGTGGGAGGTTTGCTTGAGGCCAGGAGTTTGAGAACTGTTGAGTATAGCTTTGAGCACTTGAATTTGACTTGAATCAAATATATAGAAAATGAAGTATAGAGCAAACTCTTGACAATAGCATCACCAGTGTGGACTGATTAAAAAGAGATGGAGTCACTTTGATAGGTAAATAACCTTTCAGGACCCCAATTTTTGCAATTTGAAAGTAGGTTGAGGAAATTGTTCAGAGGCCAACTATAGGCATATTTTTCAAAGTGTTCTTTCAAAACGGTCCAGAAAGAGAAGATTCAGAAGCCATAGAGTATAATGAACTGTATGGGTGTTCCCAGGAAGGAGATCTTGGACATAATCAAGCAGTATCCTTTCCCCTTGGGGGGAGGGGTTTGGCAACATTAAATCAATAGCCTTTATAAACCATTTAGGACTGCTGTATGCCTTGCATTCCTGATCTCTAGTATGAATTTATCGCAGTTATCCTCTCCTCATTCCATTATTGTTCTATTATTGTTTTGAATTTGCATGTACTGGATTGAGAGTTAGAGGGAAAATAACTTGTCTGTTCAGTGTAGAGGAGTCTATATGAAAAAGGCTTACAACTATACCTGTGTTGATGATAAAATCTGGTTTCAAGCCTGATGCCATGATTGGATGACATTTTTGGGATTTCCCAAATGGACTTGAGTATATTTTGTACATGAAAGGGGCATGAATATTCATGAACAACAGGACAAATTATTGTTGAACAAATACCTTCTTTTCCCCACCCCACCTCCATGGGTAAATGTAAGTCTCCATAGCATTCATATTGGACTTAGCTATATGACTTGTTTTGGCCAACAAGGTATTAGCTGACATGGCTTGAACAGAAGCTAAAAAGGAGTTTGCCCAGTTAGGCTTGCCCTCTTGTATTGTACATTTTACCATGAGAAAAAATATACGTCATGTAATTACTAGTCCTGGGGGGATTAGCAATGAGATGCAGACTTGAATCCAATCCATGGCTTTCAGTTAAACCCATCTGAAACCACACAAGATTACCTGCTGACAAATGAATCCAAAATAATTCTGATTTTGCCAGGGTACGTTACAAGGAATTGCTATCACTCATGACTGAAAAAAGTAAATTACCTGGCCTTTCAGTAGACCAACATCCCTGTTTCTGACCTTTGTAATAGCCTGGTATCATGATTCCTTTATCTCTGTTCTAAATTATAAATAGAGGCTGCTTAGTTGAGCGACTTCACAATGATTTGCACCTCACCTGGTCATTTTTGGTTACAAGGTCATTTTCAGTTACAAGCGACTTTACAGTGATTTGCACCTCACCTGGTCATTTTTGATCTTTCAAAACTAACCTGTCTCTTTTGAATTTTAGTTTCCTAGTCTATAAAATGGGAATGTTTATACCTAATTTTAAAAATTGGCCTGAGGATTAAATAAAATACATAAGTATATAAAGCCAATCAACAAATAGTTATTTTAATTTTGTTTTCAAATACTTCCCGATCATGAGAGTCAACAAATAATTATATCCCTACAATTATATCCCTGGTGTGTGCTCCTATTGTATTAGGCTTTAGCTATAAAGGATTCCACTGTTCTGTAGTTTACTACCTAGTGAAGAATTCAAATATGAACTTATCTCCAAAAACTATAAAAGACATATAGTGGTTTCCTTGAAGTTTAAAATCTACTGTAAAAGTCCGATTTGAACATTCATACAAAAAAGAGAATGAATAGCCAGACAGGTAACATTAGATCATGTCAGATTATACCACCTACCTAAGCAGCATCTATTAGAGAAAACTCAGAGATCGAGTCAGTAGCAGGTTTGTGAGGCTGTGCACAGTGAAGTGCAGTCAGACAGCAGACTCCAGAAAGGCAAATTCTTGTGGTGCTTTTAAGCTGCATGATTTAAAAAGGACCAATGATGGGACCAATCATTGGACCATTCTTCCAGTGATTTGACCAGAACACTATGCCACTAAATGAAGTTGAAAGCTAGAAGAAGGATTAACCCCATTAATATTCGTGGTTAGGCCTGGGGTTGAATTCCAAGGACCTTTGCAGAAAGCCTACTTTTTTTCTCAGGTGAAGTCCTGCAGGGTATCAGTCTTGTGAAATTATCCCTTTTGTCTCAGGCCAACCCTTTGTTCCTAAAGGGTGACCTCTAAGCATCAAGCCATTTTGTCAGTAACCCTCACTATTTCGACCTATAATAATTGCTGAGCTAGCCCCTAATATTCCCATAGGAGATGCTGGAAGATGGCTAGAAATTCCAAGTGACGACAGGAGGGGAGCATTTCTAATATTAGCCTCAGAAGCCCATATTATTGTTCAGGAGTTTAACAAGACTAGCGTCTAGGTTGCATTCCTAAGGTCTACGAAATGCTAACCAAGCCATATAATATTGCATCAAAGTCTATTCCAATAATTAAGGAAATTTTGTCTCCCTGAAGCAAGGATGAATTATACCGCATGGCTTGCTCAGACTTAGGCACCAGAACCTAGACTCTGAAGTGTCTCCTTGGCTGGCCCTGGGAGGTATAATTTGATGGAATTTCCCAGCAGGCCAGGAGATGTGAGGATGTGGAAAATCATGGTTAAAACATAGATTCCAATCTACTGCCTGAATGTACATTAAATTATTACTTAGATTTCCTGGCTGCAACACACAAAAGAGTTTACTTTTGGTGATTTCATGCTTCAAATCAATCAAGCTGCAGTAACATTGAAAACCACTAGGTTCTTTCTTCCTTCCCTCTTTCTTCCTTTCTTCCTTTCTCTGACTCTTCTTTTCTACTCCCTCCCTCCCTGCTTTCCTTCCTCCCTTCCTTCCCCACTACCAAGTGGGCTTCATCTTTCCCCCAAGATCAAGCCTGGCTTGAATCCTCCTCTTAAACACCTGCTCTGCTAGAGGATTAAAGTTGCCTATTCAATATCCGTTGTATCTTTTTCCCAGTTCCTTTCACTTTTTTTAAAATAGACAGTACAGAGAATTACAATGTTTGCATTTGTTAGGTAAAGTCCCTCATATAATTGTGTCTGCCTCCAAGAGATGTTCCACACACCCTAACAATTGTGCCCATTAAGTGGGAAATCATATGTTTTTATTTTTCAACTGAGAGATTAAATTATAGGAACTTCTCACTGATTACTCTTTGTTGTTTTCCTATCATTCTACTTCCCTTATTATTCTGTCTTTAATTAGACATACTATTGGTACTTTCTTTCTTATGTTTAAGCCCATATCTTAAAGTTTTGTTCTGAACAATTTTCCCATCTATCTTCCAATTTGGTGATTCTGTTTTTAACAGAGTCTATTGATCTTCTTGTTTGATTATTTGCACGATTTCTACTTTGTCCTTTTTCATATGTATTGTTTCTTGATTCCTACCTGCTAGCTTCTTTCTCATAACTTTTTATTTTGATTTTACAATTAATATTCCTACCTGTATCTCTTAGACTTTCTTAGACATACTTATTTTGTTGTATTTTCAGTGTGCTTAGCTTGTTTTCCCTTTGAGAGTATTAATTATCTTTCCAGGTGTTCTATCTAATTTTGTCCTTTGAAATTTTACTTTGGAAGCTCTTCTTGAGCGAGATTTTATTTCTTTCATTCAATATCCACTTCTTCTTGCATAGTATTTAGGACCTCAGAATCTTCAGTTCAGATTTAATCTTATATTAAGCCCTCTGAACTCTAGTTCTAGAGAATGTCCTGGTTGGCAGGGTTAGTAACAGGCCAACCTGGATAGCTGGTGTCACTTCTCTCAGTCAACAAGTAGTGATACTGGCTACAATCTCCTGTCCTGTCAAGATGATCCCCATTAGACCTCATAGTTTGAATTTCCAGACTCCTTTCTGACCGGGACCCACAAGTTACTTCAGCCCTTAGAGATTATTTTCTGTCACCTGCTGGTTCACAGAGATGTCCCTTTATCTTCTTGCATCTGTTTTCTTTTTAAAAATATTTTATCTATCACTGATGTTTGGTGGAGAGTGCATGTGCGTGGTATGTGAGGATATATTTTTAATGTATGAACTTACAGACCATTTGCATGTAAAACGTCATTATGGAGCAGCACCTGTGTCTCAAAGGGGTAGGGCATTGGCCCCATATGCCAGAGGTGGTGGGTTTAAACCCAGCTGTGGCCAAAAAATAAAATAAAACAAAATGATCCTTTAAAAAATAAATAAATAAAATGTCATTATGTGCATTTTTATACTAAAGCCAGACGTGGCCCTCTTTATTTTCACTTCTTTCATGTCTTTCCTTCTTTCCTACTTTTCTGTCCCTGTAGCCTGTTCTTCACTTTCCACGTCACCCTTCCCTATTTTATAAATCTACACAAATCTTATTATTTTTTCCATACTCTACTCTTAAGCCACTTCTTTTGGAAAGCATTTCATGGAGCACATTGTCTCTCTCCCATTTTTGAAAGCACACTCAGTGTTCTTGCTCTCTTAAGGGGCCCAAACTGTCTCAGTCCTGATGCTTGGTTCTTCAGGAGAACCAAGGAGGTTAATTCATCCTTTCATGTCTTCTACATTACACCTCCTTTATGCACACATGAGCTCCCTGAAACTAGTACGTCTATTCTATTCATCTTCTTTCTCCTTAATGGCCTCCTCTGCCAAGCTGATACTCACTGCATTGAAATAAATGGAATAAAAGAATAAATCCATGAATAAATGAGATGATACCTTCTCAATCCCATGGGATTATAATTTCTTAGAACTTGACCACATTTTACACTTTGGGGGGCTTCTCAGGATCTACCAGTGTTCTGCTATACAGCTATGTTCACCAAGTAATTGTGGAATATAATGATGAAAATTAGATTCTTATTTTAGTCAGCCAAGGTACATAGAAACTCATTACCATGTAAGAATACATTTTTAAAGTATCTTAGGTTTAGTATTCCTTACTCAGAGTTACATATTAAAAAGTGTTCCTCTAAATACTGCACTAGAACAACTTTTCTCCTTTTCTTCTTATTATAAGTTTTACTTTGTAAGAACTTCCTCGGGATTGTAATGAATCTTCCTTTTCCCGTTGGGCTAAATTGTTTCTGCCTCCCTATAACATACTCCAGACAATAGTTTAAAGACTCTGTGACTTCCTTCCTCAAATAAGATTTCCTGAATCTGACAAAGCAAATTTACATCTTTCTTCTAATTCTTGTATTTATAATTTTGATGTTTTTATGCAGTTTTCCCTTATTACTCCAGCCATGGGATTAAATGAAGAAATGATTGTTTCTTTTGAAAAATATTTGTTTAAACCCTAGATGAACAGCATTTTAATATGAATCATCTTCTTTTTAAGACACCTAAGGATACTTTCTATCAGTAATAATTTATTCTAGAAAACTATTTTATATTTTTATGTTCTTGATTTCTTCATCCTATCTGCAAATCTCCAAAGGCACAAAACTAAGGCAACATGAAGAATACCCAGAAAGTCTGAGATTTCTAAAGTACTGAAGAAGCACTTTTCAGAGGAAAGGGGTATTGTAGGGTAAGGAGAATATGTGGGGGAGATAATTGAATATACTTATCTTAATCTTTCTAACACGCTGCTTCCAACCTCATTGGCTTCTATTCTTGCAGCTTCCCTGACACCAAAGCACTTACCATTTGTTCAGTCAAAATTTAATAAAAGGAGAAAACTGCTATGTTATTTTCCCAAATGTTTACTGTGTGCATTTCTCATTTGCCAATGTTTTGATTGGCAGCTTTATATGACCCTGGATTTTAATTTTATATGAAATTTGGTTGGAAGTATATTTTAGAAATTATAATAGAAAATGCCTGCTGCTCCCCTGTAAAGGTTTCTCTCAGGAAGCTTTTGTTTTCCTAAGTTGAATTTGATAGTTCTGAGAAACAACAAAGTTAAACACTAGCAGTTTGCAACTGCTTTGGTAATGTGTAAATAAACAATTGCAAGCCCTTTAAAAAATTACCTTAATGAAAATAATTTAGTACCTATTTGTTATATTTTTATAAGTTTCCTAAAATCTCCTGGATCTACCTTTTATAATGTATTTTTCCCTGGGGGATCTGTTGAGTATCTTTTGGCTAGATAGAGTTCAGAGCCACGGAGGCAATGTTCTTAAAATAAATGACTTGTTTTCATTATTGATGTTTGATTATCATCTGCAGGACTTTCTGAACCATATTCACCAGTCTTTGGCTACTCCAAGTGTGGTCCGTCACTTGAAAATTTGTTATACATCCCAGGATGTACCCTAGATCTACTGAGTAAGAATAAACATTTGACAGAAACATCAGCTAGTTCATGGGCTTTTCAAATTTTGTGAAGGACTACTCCAGAGAGACCTGTTATGTAGTTAAGGACCATTTCCATAGTCTTTTAGCAGCAAGTTTCTTGTTCTCTATTTTTGTTTTTTGAGACAGAGTCTCACTCTTTCACCCTAGGTAGAGTACCACGGCATCAAAGCTCACAACAAGATCAAACTCTTAGGTTCAAGCAGTCCTCTTGCCTCAGCCTCCTAAGTAGCTGGGACTACAGGCACTTGCTATGACATCCAGCTAACTTTTCAATTTTTAGTGGAGACAGGGTCTCACTCTTGCTAAGGCTGGACTCAAACTCCTGAGCTCAGGCAAACCACCCATTTTGCCCTCCCAAAGTCCTAGGATTACAGACATGAGCCACGATTCCCAGCCAGCAGCATGTTTTTAAACACTTTTCATTTAAACATTCAGTTCTCCATGGCATGAAGTTCATGTGTCTCATTCTTCCACCAAAACAGAAAGGAGGTATCATTATAGTGGCATGGAAGAATATTCTGAATTAATTCAATTAATTTAATTTAATTAATGTGAAAGTATGATTGTTCACAACATTGCTTCTTTATTTGAATGATAAATTTTCCATAGTGTATCACACATTTCTTAACCTCTGAAAATCGTGTATATTGAATATAATTTAACATTTTCTTGATAAATACTGGTCATTAATATAAACTACAATAAAAACAATGCTGGAAACGAATGTGAACTTAAAAAGGTTGTAAGTTATTAAGGCCTTAAGTACTGTATGAATTTCTACAGGCTTATATGTTGCTTTAATTCATTTTTGTCCCAATTTTATTAATTTCTTTCTCCTCTGTCATAATAATGTCACTTTCTTATTAAGTTTCCCCACATTCGGAGGGATTTCCTCTTCTCATTCCTCTTACTGCTTCTGCTATTGTTAATTCTGGTGCTCACAGCTCTCTGCCTCATCAAGGAGATTACTTTTTCTTATTTCTCTGTGTTTACTTTTGTGTTTGTGTAGTATCCTTCCTTTCTTTGTTTCTACTTTTTTCCCCCAGGCTCCATATTATCCCATCTGACAACTTTAGCTGGGCCAGGCCCAGTGGCTCCCTCCTGTAATCCTAGCTCTCTGGGAGGCCAAGGTGGGAGAATCCCTTGAGCTCAGGAGTTCGAAACCAGTCTGAGCAAGAGTAAGATGTCATCACTACTAAAATTAGAAAAATAAGCCAGACATTGTGTTGAGTGCCTGTAGTTCCAGCTACTCAGGAGGCTGAGGCAGAGGGATCACTTGAATCTAGAAGTTTTAGGTTACTGGAGTTAGGATGGCATCAGGGCACTCTAGCCTAAGCAACAGTGAGATTCTGTCTCCAAAAAAAAAAAAAAAACAAAGAAATTGCACCAGTTAGTACTTTTATATTCAAAGTAAATGAAACATTTAGATTCATATTTAGTATCCATCTACTTGTTTTCCATTAACCCACTTGTTTTTATGCTACTTTTTTTCCTTGTCTTGCCTTCTTTAACTTTATTATTCTATTTCCCCTCCATAACTTGTCATTTTAAAATAATTTAGTATTATTTTAAGGGTTGCCCTAATTATAACCTATGTCCTTTATTTATTATCATCTTATAAAAATTAATAATTTGACCTCTTTTCTACTAATTCTAAAATTTTAGAATATTTTAATTCCATTTACCTTTCTCAGTGTGTATGTTGTTATCATGTATTTTAATTCTACATATGTTTAAAATTTTCAAATATTGCTCTTATTGTCCAATGAACACCAATTTATATTTACCTATAAATACGCCCACATATTTATTCTTTTTGTTGTTCGCCATTGCTTCGTGCAAGCTCATATTTGGCTGGATATGTGGTGGTCAGTGTATGTCAGCATTTTATGATGTCTTTCCATTGTCTTTTACCTCCACCATGTCTGTTGAAGAACCGGTTGCTCATCTCACTGATGCTCCATTGAAAGAAACGTCTTTCCTTCTCTGGCTCCTTTTAATATTTTCTCTGTCTCCAGTTTTCAGAAATCTTACTCTATGTATCTCAGTGTATTTTTCCTTATATTCTACCTGCTTGGCTTTGCAGAATTTTTGAACCTGTTGGTTGATGTACTTTTGTCAATTTGGGGCAACTGACATTATTTCTCTGTCTTTTTTTTTTGGCCGGGGCTGGGTTTGAACCCACCAACTCCTGCATATGGGGACAACATCCTACTCCTTTGAGCCACAGGCACCGCCTGGACATTATTTCTTTAAGTATTGCTTCACTTCATTCTTTCTTTCCACTATGTCTGGGACCCCAATAACACATATAAGACATTCTGATTAGTCCCACTGTCAAGAGATTGCTTCTAGATCTGTTAGAGTAGTTTGCAATGGAAATGGACTGTTACAAAGAACAATTAGAAAAACCTAATACAAGTCAGGTAAAGAATGTGATAAGCTACTGAGACAATGAAATTGAAAGAGATAATGTGAAAAAACAGAACCTCAAAAAAATCAGATGCTTTTACTCAGTATTTCCAGATTTTTTTTGATGTAGGAAATAGACTGAGAATCTATAGAGTTTAAAATTTCCACCTTTCTCACATTTTATACATTGCTAAGTCAAAGAACAGAAAAATAAAATTTTTTAGAAGCATGATTATATTTCAAACGTTGTTTTTTATCTCCTGTAATAGATAAATATAATGCAGTACAAATAACACTGGATTTAAAATTAAATAAATTTGCATTTGAATCCTGGCTCTGCTATTATCAAGTGTTCTGACCTAAAAGATATAAAGTAATCTTTCTGAAAATGTTTATACATATTTTAAATGAGAATAATAATAGTGCTAAACATTTTGTATTGTGATGATAATTAGCAACAACTGAAATAAATATGTTTGGCACAAAATAGGTATCAAACAGCAGCTATTCTTGGAGAAGAATGCCTGAATTATAACTGTTGGGCTTTTTATGTGATTGATGAATTAGTGTCAGGTACTATAAAGATAATACATTTTTTCTACTGAATCATAAACCTGTCACTAAAATCTTGCATTGACTCAGGTGTGAATTTAAAAACTGGAGTGATGTAATCTGCTCTCCACATGACTAAACTCATCAGTTCTCTGGGCTCTTATCCTTAGCTATGGGATGCTCCTACAGGAACACAGAGTCCATACCTGTGCCTTCATTTCCCCTTACCACTTCTCCTTGGCCTTATGCTACCACGTGTTATAGACCCTAAGACCATGAACTTTATTGGTAGGAGGGAAATCTTGCTTCCATGTGTTCATGTATATTATATGTTGGCTATAATTTGTAATGTTTAGAATGTCTACATGCTTTAATATTAATCAAGCACTTACTATGTGCCAAACACTAATCCAATTATTCACATGTATCGTGATCTTGAATCCTTATAATAATACTCTGAGGTAAGTATTAGTGCTCTGCTAATTTTGTAGCTTAGAATTCTCAGGTAGATGTTTTCTAATGATTCATAGCTGAGAAGGGGTAGAACCAAGATAACAATTACCCTGGTGATCTAGTTCTTAATCTTTATTTAAAATCCCTCTTAAAATTTCTATTCATTGTGAAAACTCTATTATCTTCGAATGTGGAGTCATGGTTTGTCGAAATCACTAAGGGTAGGGAAAGAAATATACGTAGATTTAGACTGAACGCAATGATGAACTCATTATCTTTTTTCTTTCTTTTTTTTTTTTTTCCTCTATGCCCAAGCAGCAGACATGTACTAGTACTTGGCCTGTTAGGAAATGGACTGGACAGCAGGAGATGAGTGGTGTGCATGCAAGCAAACTTCATCTGTATTTACAGCCACTCCCTATTGCCCACATCACAGCCTGAGCCCCACCTCCTGTCAGATTGGGTGTGGTATCAGATTCTGGTAGGAGAGTGAACCCCACTGTAAATTGTGCCGTGTGAGGGATCTAGGTTGCAAGGAATTTCTTACCTTGTTACTCATATTGACTTTACTTAACATTCCTTAGGGAAAATCATGCTATTCTGTAAAAGAAATATTATAACTAATCTCTATGTCAGATAAATGCATACAACCTGACTGTACATAAAAATATCCACTGGAGAATTTTCATTCTGATTTAATATTTTTAAAATGCTTATAGAATACCAGTTCTTCATTTGGCAATCCTCTATTTCTATTATGAAATGTTTGCCTGGATCTCTTTCTTTCAATAAGAAATAAAGAAAATGGGTCATTATAATAAAATTGTTGCTTCTTGACATTGTGCAATTCTAATTTACTCACGTATTCACACCAATCATCATATCAGTGGGGAAACTTCCCCTTGTGTTTTTGTGGTGTCCATTTTTTTATTCAATTGAAAAACCTCATAGTCTTACTCTGAAAAGTTCTGGGTACATACTTATGCATTTTAAAATATGGCAAAATAAAGGTTTTGTGAAATATGACCCTAGCCATAAAAAACTCACAAATATGAAATTGTTAGAAAGTGTTCTGGATATGTGAGTAGGACAGATCATCTATTCATTATGTATTTTCAACCCCATAATTTTTTTTTTACCTACTTCTCAAAAAAGTCATCAGAGCCCAGTAAAGTCTTCTTGAACTGAAGACTAGTTCACAGCCTCTGAGGTTTCCTAGGATATAAAGGTTCAAAATACAATTGCCACTTATCTGATGGCCCCTCTGTATCCGAGCTGGTACGGTATTATACATGAACAGTCAGATCTTTTGAGAAGTGCAAGAAGGAAACCCATGGGCCATTTCTCTACATCTCCACAATATATTTGTAGCATTCGATGTTAACTAAATGTGTTCTTTTCACAAATTCTCTATTCTGTCACTTGAACATTTGGGCAGCAGCCACTACCATAAGCTGGTTTCAGGAAACTTAAATATGTGAAATATAAAGAATACAAAATCTGGCCACCTTTTCCGGGCTCAGGTTTTAAGCCCAGGAGCTCTGCTGTGATGTTCTCTGGGTTCTCCTCCTTCTGCCAGTCACGATTTCTAATTAGCTTTCCCAATGGAGGAAGAAGATGGATTATATTTTAATATCTAGAGACTAAAATTAGTTTATATTTTAGCGAGTTAGCACTTCTTAGCCGTTGATTTACTCTTGAAGCTGCAAAATCTGTGAGCTTGCAATTAATCATACGTTGGTCATTTTCTTTCAAAAATGTTCAGTTTGGCTGTCTGTATCATAATAGGAAAAACATGTAATTTATGCAGTTTAGAAATTATAGCCTTGTGTTTAACTATGTCATAATATATTTTCTCACCCGCTCATTGTTCTTAACACTATAAAAGAATGTCATTTCCCTGGAATTTATATAAGCAAAACCTTTAAAGTGAGATCCCTAACAACACAGTAACCTCTTAGAGTTATGCTTTATTTTTCTTTAAATGGGTGCTTTTAGGATTTGTTTTGATCACTCTTGATTTTGTGGCACCTTTTAAAAATAATTTTTAAACAGAGGGGCACATTCTTGGCTTTGTTCTCGCAATAGGAATACTTTATCTTCTTGAAAATGTCTTTAATATTCTCATGTGTATTAACACATGTAAAAGTATTCTGTTAATATGCACAGAATACACAAGGCAACTCCCCTGTGGCAATGTGGTAATTTAAAGACACTATAAATTCAAAGAAATAGAGATCTTTTAATTCACTAAATTAAAAAATAAAACAGCCCCTTATTTGAAAATCCAAAACAGTACATATTTTAAGCAGTTTCCTCAACTAACCTGTGCCAGAAAATTAACCCAAAAACTGTTTGACATCCTTGAATATTACATCAATGCTGCCAGCATACTGATCACTCAGTGCGCTCTGAAACAAATCAATTAGCCTGCCAATTGTGTTCATTAGAATTCATTCATATCTCTATAAAAAGTTAATTAAAAGTAGGAGTGAGAAGGAAGTCATGTCTAACATTCTTATTAAATCCAAATCACCAAAATAATTTCAAATATAAATCAACAATCATTACTAAAACTCTCCCTCCAAAAGGCACAGACAGTATACCTACGAATCAGATAAAGCATATATGAACCTAGAACTCTTTGATAAAGATTTCCAAATTAAGGCATCAATATCATTCTATTGTCATTTTAAAATTTTCATCCCATTTTCTTGCTCACTCCTTTGACTCTGATGAAGGGATCTCGTTTTGATGAAACTTGAGAATTTTACTAGCATAGGTGAATGCTGAAACTAGCCCCAACCTCACTTTTCAAAAACTCAACTTAATATAGCAATGAATGATAGTACAGAATAACCAGTGGAACACAGCATTCTAAGCCAAATGAAATTATCTTGATATAAGGACCATAGCATACAGAAACCAGCTGCCAAAACAGAAACCAGGCGACAAGCCGTCGCTTTCAGATTCCTAAAAGAGACTATTCCTAACATAATATCTAAATGCCTCTGGTAGAGCTGTTAAAAGCAAAAGTGTTTGAATGTGAAATGTTCTGATTATAACATGACGCTCTCTCCCAGCCTCTCTATTTCTTCCATATTGGGGAAGGTATCGCTCCTTTTGTTTCCAGAGGTCCAAAATGAGAGCCCATGTGAGGGTTGAAGAATCTCCCTGACAAGCCACGGAAAGCTTTAGACTAATTTCATATTCAGTTCTTGGCACTGAGGTCTGGGTGGAGGTGGGCAGGTCCACCCTGCCTTTCAGTCTCATTAATCATTTGGCTTTCCCTGGCTGCTCGCAGCATCTTCTGGAGGAACCCTTCTCTTTATTCATTCAGACAACCCTTTGGATTAAACAGAGCCAGCTAAATGTCAAAGCAAATCTGAGTCTTGATGCAGATAATCATTTCAATAATATTTCTCCATTTGTGCCCAAACACCAGGGGAATAAAGCTTTTCTGCTGTCAGGTACTGTAAGACTGCAGTTGGTGTAAATGCTTGACACGGAGCCAGATGGCTTAGCCGTGCCTCAAACATATGTTCAACAAGCAGGCTTGCACACATTGGAATTTTATTATTTTGAACTGGTGAGGCTTGCATATTTATTTACTTGACCCCCTTTGGTGTCACTTTGGTATTAAAACAATCAGTTATAAAGCTTCTCCAAGCACAGGGTAGGGCCAGTTTATAAACTACTTGTCAGTTTCATATCACCACCTGCCGGGAAGTGCTACCCGTTTCGTGTCCTCCCCTTGATAATTTAAAGAAAAAGGTGGCAAGGTGTGTGTGGCTGGGGGAAGAAGGAAATGGGAATTGAAGGAGAGAATGATAATCTACCCCCAAAATAAAGATGAATGTGCCCTTTTTTTAACCAACTCTTTCCCTGACCAAGGGACAAGTAATTTTCTCATATTTTACTATGCACATTTCACTCAGAAAATCTCGTCTGGGCTTTAAGGAAGTCAACCACTAAAAAAACACAGTGCTTGTATTTTTTAAAATTTCAAGAGTAAATCTCTCTCTCTTATACATAGTTGCGTATGTGTTCATATGTTCACATATGATTACATTACAGGTAGATATATGTATACATTCATGACCACTATCATAAATGCTGCCTATTTATATGTGCATGTCCCTATGTGTGTGTTAAAAATGAAACCCCATGCCATTGGTTTTTTCCATAAAGAGTTGTAATTCTAATATTTATCTTACTGCTAGTATGTCCCTCACAGTAAAACTGAAGTGGGCTTACTACCTAGTGGAAAACATATGTATAGGAAAGTCAATTTCATGTTATCATATAGGTTTAAATTCAGTATTAACAGAAGAACAGACAATAATATCAAAAACTATGAGCACTGAAAATATTGAAGGTTTCTGAATATAGGCTCTGTCTTATGGAAATATGTTTCTATCTATAATGACATAAGGTCTTGGGGATTTTAGAGCTCATCAAGTCCAGCACTTTCATTTTATAGAAGAAAAATTCAATCCCAGGGAAATGTTCTGACTTACCCCAAATCACCCAGCAAGTAAGTGTGCATAGGAACAAAAACCGAAGACACACTACTCTCTACTTTTCTGTGTTACATACATTTGCCCTTCCACCAAAGTAAACATTTGCTGAACAGTGAACTGCTGGGAGACACTTATCTACCTGAGATAGAATACTCCTCGGACAATGGTTCTCAACACTACCATACCAACATACCCCCTATTAGAATAGATATGGTGTATTGCCTCCATTATCCTCCTGAACTAAGTCATAGATAAGAGAACTTACATGCACATGCTTTTTGAACATCAGCTCAATACTTTAATTATAATATAAAAGATAACCAAAAGGAAAGTAACTTACGGAGTATATATGTTGAACAGTAGGAACAGTACAGGAACTGCAGGAACGGTATCCCCAAAGTCATCACACACAGGGGAAATAGTAAATTGTAGCTAAAAGTACCTTTATTTACAAAATGTTGATTACTAAATTTTATAATGAAGTGGGCAAGTAGAGAATACTTTGTAAATAAAGGTACATTTAGCTATAATTTCCTATTTTCCCTAGGTATGGTGACTTTTGGGGCACCCTGTACAGCATAGTGTTTATATCCTTGCCCCTTCAAGAAAAATTGTCATGAATACACAGTTACAAAGTGCCAAATATTGATCAGCAACAAAAATATTATGAAAAATGTTACTTATCGATTGACAGGATTTTCTAAAATGGGAAGCTGAATCTTACCAAATTAGGTGCAGTGAAAGTTTTATTATTTTCAACACTCTTATATAGATTTTTTGCATTCTTAGAAAATTTTGCCCGTGTGAAGACGATGCACTAATTAAGATGCAAATTGAGATAGGTTCTAGACTCAGATAATTATCAACATGATTTTCAATTCCCTGTCTACCTGGAAGGATATTTAAAAGTTGTAATATTCAGGGTAGTTCTTCATTATAAGGATTGTCCTATACCATGTAAAGTTTCTAATATCCTGCCCTCTGCCCAGTAAATGCTATTAGATATCCTCAACAACTACAATAATTCAACAATTTCATAATGGCCCAGAAATAGAACCATCATCGTGGTATTGCATGTGGGCTTTCTTCAGCATAAGCATCAAGAAAACAAATACCAAACCATAAAAAAAATAGTCGTATATGAAGAATATATAATTTAAAATGAATTTCCATATTCAACATTAATATCCTTGAATTATATTCTTTGTACATCCGCAGAGAAGAATTTAATTTCAAAGCGGCAAGTTTTAGATTGCGCCTTTGCAAGCAGGTGACAACATCCTTTCAAAATCAGAAATCCTAAACTAACATTAATATGAAATACAGTTTAATTTAAAATGCAATTCATGTTATATTTAATATTGGTTTAATTATATTTTATGGTAACTCATGCTTTAAAATAACATTAAATTTTTTGCAAAAGCAACATGTTCATTTTATGTCTATCTAGGTATTAAGTAAATGCTATTTACTCACAATATTGAGTTTACATGAGGTTTTTGTGTCAATGCAGACTAGAGAAACCATAGGACTACCTTTGTAAATGAAAGATAACACCTACACAATTATATCTTTGTGTTGGCTCATGATTCACTGCGATCAGACTCAATAAGTCTAGACTTTCTTAATTGACCAGGGTGTGGAGAAATTCTCTTCTATGTTATCAATTTCTATTCTGGACTTTTACCTCTATTAATTGACCTCGATGTCAGTAACCTATCTCAGAATTTCTGGAGACTATTTCATTGTATCTGTAGTTCTACTATATCACAAACTATAATACCTACAGTCTGTTCATTTTCTTTTCTGGACTGTTTAACTTTCTTTTGAAGTATCCTTCCATTAAAGAACACAAAGACATCATCTGCCTCTTATTCTATTCTCTGTTATATGTGTACTGTGTGTGAAAGATCTCCGCCATGTCCAGGAAACAAAGAGAAACAGTTAAAGAACAACACAGCATTCCTATGTCATGATGGATCTGTACTGAAACGTACAGTATATCTTTCTCCTATGAAAACAACTTCATGCCATTTGGCTGGTCCAAGGACTCCAAAACACAATGGAAAACTACAAAGCAAAAGAATATGTATAGTACAGCATTATGTTAAATCTTTAGCAAGCCACTTCCTAACCAAAGTAACAATAAAGTCACTGTGATTTGGACCAGGAACAAGTTGTGAAAACGTCTTTCATTTCCTATAGCAGCACAAGAGATTACTCTTTTTCTGATGCTACTCTGGCAATAATATGCCTAGGCCTACAAATGAAACTTGTCTCTCCCAGTCAAAGTTGCTGGGCTAACACATGAATAATCCATTGTGCTAGGAGAAAAAAAAAAGAGATAAATTTAGTGGGCTCTGTTGCTGGGGAGGTAGTTCCATAAGAGTTATGTTAATGTACATATCTAATTTGTTTTTTGTGTCAAAGGTGAATAGAAGGGGATGCCTTTTAGAAGTGTAAATGGAAAAAGACAGATCTAAGCATATACTCTATTATTTCCTGACCACATTCCCATCCTTCCCACTCCCAGCCAAGTTGTCAGAATCAACAGCCAAACCCAATGTGTTGAGAGGAGAGATCAGAATGATCACTGGAATCCACAACCCAAGAACATGCACACATCTAGGCACAAATAACTGCTAGCAGGTGACGCTGTCCTGGCTGTGATGTTAAAGTGACCCATGGATGGGATCCTATGCAACTAAGTGGACAGTGGAAACATACAGATAAGATATCAGAGAACAGAGAGCCCAGGAAATGCTTTAGAGCAGTGCTTCTCATTTAAGTATGTGCTATTCACTCAGAGATCTGCTTAAAATGCAGGTCCTTGTTCAGCAAGTCCATTGTGTGGCTGCAATTCTGCTTTTCTGGCAAGCTCCCTGGTGATTCTGATGGACCACACTGCATGTAATCATGCTTTAGGCAGTGGTTCTCAACCTTCCTAATGCCACGACCCTCCAATACAGTTCACCATGTTGTGGTGGCCCCCAACCATAAAATTATTTTCGTTGCTACTTCATAACTGTAATTTTGCTACTATTATGAATCGGAATGTAAATATCTGATATGCAGGATGTATTTAGACAACCCCTGTGAAAGGGTCACTTGACTCCCAAAGGGACTGCAAGCCAAAGGTTGAGAATCACTGTTTTCGACAGCGTTGGAAACAAGAGACCATTCTTTAGAATGGAAGACTGATGGGGAAGTGAAACATTGTGAGGTTCAAACAAAGAGAAACTTGTGAAGGCAATGATGGTGAACACAAAGAACCAGAGCCCTTATAAGGTACAACAAGACCTCATCTAAGAAAACTCAGGGCAATGTAAATAATTCTATTAGAAAAGAAGATAGGTAATTTGTGGATAAGTGTGGAATAAAAGCAAAGAAAAAAATGTAAATAAAAACTAGTCACGTATGTTAGCTCATACCCTACCACCCTGGGGGCCGAGGCAGGTGGATTGCATAAACTCAGGAGTTTGAGACCAGCCTGAGCAAGAGTTAGATGCCGTCTCTAGAGACTGCTGGGCATCATGGCCAGCACCTATAATCCCAACTACTCGGGAGGCTGAGGCAAGAAGATCACTTGAGCCAAAGAGATTGAGTTGGCTGTGAGCTATGATGTCTCAGTACTCTACTCAGGGCAACAAAGTGAGACTGTATCAAAATAAAAACAAAATTATAAAATTACTTGCCTTCACTGTCACATTATCTTCTCAGTTTAGCTTTCTTTCTTTTTTATTGATGTTTGGTACCCGTTTTGTAATAATATCTAAAGCATTATTTATTTTATTATTTATTTCAATAGATAGTTGTAAGAACTCTGAGTTTACGGGACCTTTCAGCTACGTTGGAAGAGACTATCCAAACAAGGAGGAGGGGACCTCACTGGCCAATTGAAGGAGAAAATTGCTCTTGTCTCCTCCCTGGCTATGGTGAGAGTTTTAATGAACACTTTCAAATCAAGCTCACTGGATACTCAGACTGCAGAAAATGCACCACTCCAGATCAAAATATTATTTATGAAAGGACATAATACCACACAACATATGATTTAAATAAGGCTGAGACCTCGGGCATAAGTAGGTACTACAAACTTTTTATCATAGTTTTTATTCTAAAGAAAAGTATCAAATGTCAAAGTCCCTGAAATTTGATTTTTATTTATTAAAGAATTGAGATAATAACATGGACAATGATATATTAATGCTTTCTTATGACAAATAATACTAATTTTCACTGGTTATTTCATATTGTCATTTTAATACTGAAGAGCATCTCTCAGTCTTTGGTGAGTACAACACTTTAGTTTAAAAAATATTTGTCTGTGACCTAAAAAATCTATAAAGTTGGATTGGATTTGAATTGGTGATGCATATAATTATATTTCTCAACATTTATAAGCAAAATCCCTATTATGTGCTTTTTCCTTTAAATTTTATTCAATATATTGACTGGAACTTGAGGAACTCTCATACATTGATCTACGTATATAATGCTCAGAAAAAATCTAAAATAACTGAGGGGAGAGAAAAGAAATTGTTTAAAAAGAGTAGAGAACTCTGAGGTTGAAATATACTGTCCTCCCCAAATGTGAGAGGCTGTCTTTTCTCATTGACTTGGGTTGACTCTAGGCAGAATTATACAATTATTTATCTTCATTGTCACGTTATCTTCTCAGTTTAGCTTTACTTTTGCATTGATGTTTGGTACCTGTTTTTGTAATACTATAGGAAGTTCCCTGCTTTTCTCAGCTGGACGCCCCCTCCCTCCCTCCCTCCCTTCTTTCCTTCCTTTCTTCCCTCCTTCCCTCCCTCCCTCCCTCCCTCCCTTCCTTCCTTCCTTCCTTCTCTCTCTCCCTTTCTTCCTTCTTTCCTTCCTTCCTTCCATGATATTTCTTTCTATGCCCTTAACTCATTTTAACGTTGCTAATCACACACACACACACACACACACACACACAATTCTATGTACACCTATAATTCCAAGACCATATATAAGCAAAGATAATGCGTCTAGTCTTATTTTACTAGCATGTCCCAAGAACTCTGCTCAGTGACAACTGCAACCTAAGGGATTAAATAATAACTATCTATAGCCATTCAAGGTTTGTGTGTGTTTGTTTTTAGTAGACAAGCTGGCTTTACTGACACAGTCATTATGATCTCACAAAAGCAAGCACTTATGGTTTTATGAAAAACAATTAAATTCCTTTACCCATAAAAAAATTGCTACCTTGTGTACATTGTTATAGGGGTGACAAAAGCATATGGATCCACTCCTGTACCTCAGGATAGATCCAGAAGTCAATGGCATTCAACAGTCACCATATTTATGCAGCCAGAATCTTTCACAATAAGTTATGGGTTTCTGAGATGTAGAGACTATTCTGAAACATCTTACCCAAAAGTAGTATGTTGGCAAACTATAGAAAATACATTCCAAAACATTGTACTACAATTGTTCCTAATATTGAGTCATTTATTTAGATACTGCTGCAACTTTAGATTCTAAGGTGCTGACTTGAACATGTTGAGTCATTATCAGGGGGCTGACAGGATTAAGAGAAGAGGAAAGAAATGAAAGTGGCCTCTGGGGAAGGACCCCAAGAGAAGGACTGGTGTCTATTAAGGATGCTGTCCTTTGTTTCTGATACTTCTTTGGGGGGTATTTGCATTTTCAGTGAATATAAAAGCATTATTACTCTACTTAAGGATGTAGCTATGGCTTTCAGTTATAATAAGAAATAACATTACAAGGAACTTCACAGTCCTGCCAAACTTGTTTACTTTTCTATTATCTAACTTGACCAGTGGTACATGGTTTATGTGATAAATAACTTCCTAAAATAATTTTTTTTCCATTTTACCTAAAAGGATTATATTAGGAAGAAAACTTTCCTCAAGCTAATTTAAAAGACTTGATTCCATTGACAAATAAGTGGCTTGTAAAATTCCAAAGTAATGGTACAAGCTCACAATTGACTTATAAATGTTAGTAGAACTCCATGCTCACTTTTAAATACAGGTAATGACAGTGATATTGTATAGTCTCTTTCTCAAGAGAATGAAGCATTGATGGAGAAATCCATCTCTTCCTCAAAGGAAAGCCTTGGATTCTAGGCTTTCTACCTAGGATTGCATACGCTGTCCCGGCATCTTCCAGTAGGTCACTTCACGTTGTTTGATTGTTCCTCCTTATTCCCCTTATCAAATCATGCACTTCATTCCTTCAGTGCTTCTGTCTCAGTGCATCTGGACTCCATTTGCCCTCCCTCATTCTCTCTCCGTATCCTATTGGAGGTTTTTTTAATTCTCCCTCTACCCCCGCCATGCAATAGAGACCACTGCAATAGTTCTCTAATGAGTTTCTAATAGTTTGCCCCCTTGCAAAGTTCTTTAGAGTTAATTTCATGAAATGATTACGACTCAAAAATCTTATCTTAGCATAGAAGGCCTGACACTGTCTAGATCCAAAACAATCCTCCAATTTATATTCTGGGAATTTTTTTCTTTGTTCTTACCATATTGAGTATCCCTTAAATGTAACACGGGCATTCATACCTTCACGGTTTAGTTCACGTTATGTGTGTGAGTGTGTGTATGTGTGTTTAGAATTTTCTTCCCAAGCCATCTCTGATCCTTTGCAATCAGGAAAGATTAACTCATTTCCCAGTTTCTCCATAAACTCTTATTCATCTTCTCTATCTGCTGTGCTCTCTCGCTTGTAAAGTTCCATTGCATTTACCTCTACCAGGCTCTTTGTTAATTATTCACTATCTGGTTTATTGCTCACTGTTTTACACTGGAAGTTTTTCTTTAGGTAACAAAATCAAAGGTTAAAGACAAAGACGTAATTTATTTATCAGTATAGTATGTGACCTTGTTCTGTATATTTAATAGCTACTCAGTAAATAAATATTTAAATGATCAGGCAATAATCACAGAGCAGAAGGTTTTGATACAACTTTATCAATTAATCCAGAGATGTTTTCCACAAAACTGACGATACCAAGGGTATATTTTTATGTCAAATTATATTTTCAAATGTTCTGTGAAACATATGTTAAAGTGAATGGCACTTTGGTAATATGCATAAATGTCTACTGAATTATATACTTTTAAAATTTAGATATACATATTTTAGCATTTTAATATACCTATAGTTTATCTGTAAGAATAAATTAATTGGGAGAATACTTTTCTATAAATCAAATAAAATTAAATAACACAGTTTAAATATTCCAAGTATCAAACTCTATTAAAGTCAAAGAGAACATTTATAGCAGAGTAGATCAGTAGAAGCTAAGTAATAATAATCATAATGTTGATTAATTTAGTATCCTGTTTCCCTTACAGCATTTTTCACAAACATTTCAAGGTATATGTTTTGTATTCCAACCAGAACTTTTGTGTCCTTCATTGAAAAGAACTATTAAGAAATAGAATATGGCTCGTATAAATACTACTTTGTTCTCAATTTTTTAATATTTGTCCTTGATATTACTATTGTCCTTGCTATTTTCAGTCCTTATTATTTTACAAAGAAGTTTTTGTAGCTCATTAAGAAAAGTTCATTCTACAAAGTTAGTTTTTAACTCTAGTATCTAATTAATATATGCTATAGATATCATCAGTTCAAAAATAAAAGGTTTTTACTCAGTTTTATTCCTGACTTCTTTCTAAATGATATATGTGTTATATTTAAAGATCAAATCACAGTTAGTGTGTAGAGGAAAATCACTTTTGTGGTAGCTAATGGTATTTCCAGATGATTTTTACTGTTAAGGTTTATCCATTTCCAGCCTCAATAGACTTTATGTCCTGAATTAGAGGGTAAATATAGAAGTGGTAATTGCTTCTGATCCCACCTGAGAAATACAAAATAGGAGAAAGTAAACTCATGTACATAACAATTGCCATAAAGGATTTAAATGAAGAAGTGGCAGCAAGAAGTGGTGAGAGTCCAGACTGGGAGCCAAAGGACCAAAGTGCAAATCTAAGACAGGACATTATACATGAAATCTCAACTGAGGTGCCAGGATATGGCAAATATCAAATTCCAGTTGCAAGGCCTGACCCTATGAAAAATTATGAAGAGGGCTTTCAGTCTCTTAAAATCCTCCACTTACTCTGATTATACGAGAGTTGAGAATGGACTTTAAGAGGGCTTTTGGTGGGGGGCAAGAAATGCTGTCAAGCTGTAAATCCCATTGTGAATGGTCTAGGGTAGTTTAGTTTTGTTTTCCTTTTTTTTTTTTTTAACCTAGAAAAAATAAAGAGAGAGAGAGAAAGGAAGGAAAGAAGGAAGGGAAGGAAAGAAGGAAGGAAGGAAGGAAGGAAGGGTAGGCTTCACTAGGACAATTTAGAGACCCTAATGGTGTCTTCTGCAGCCTGGGACACAAGAGGCTGCTGTGTGACACATCTCGAAGCGTGACTAGATCTCAGGTGTCAACAGCCTATCTGAAATCATCCCCAACTGAGAGAATGGAAAACATTCAATAGTGAGCAGCTGTGCTAAAGACCCGAGACTGTGAGTCAGACAGAAAATGGAAGCTATTTGGGGTAAAAATGCTCTTGTCTTCATGGTGAGCACAGAACATATGAGTGTTTCTCACTCATTGAACCAAAGAGGATTCAGAGCTGGCCTGAACCACTTCAAAGTCTGCCCAGAGTGCCACTTGGAACTAAATGTGGATGTGCTCAGAAGTTCATGGGAAGACCGGGCTGCGGGGAAATGGCCACTGTGACTTCAATTGGAAGCCATAGCAAGGGTCCTCTGAAGAACCCACCCACAGAAGTGCCTAGGCAAGAAAGGCATTTTTAAAATAGTAACAGGACTCAGAGAATGTGAAGTGATATGACGTGATGCTGGTGTACTCTCTGTGCCTCTGTCATTGTCCTCCTCTCTGCACACTGTCTGTGGGAGAGCCACAAACCACTTTGCAAGCTGAGGAATGAGAAGCATAAAAGAAAGAAGTTACTGACTGTACCCACTTTTCAGGTGTCAATAGCCGATCTGAAATCATCCCCAACTGAGAGAACGGAAAACATTCAATTCTGTGTCAAGTTTGGATCTGAGTGTTCTCATACCAAATTGAGACTGTTCTGTGAGTTAGAAGGAGCATAGAACTTATCATTATCTAAGATATGATAAGAATGACTGTAAAAATCATGGAATCCCCAGAATTTCCATCTAGTGATAGAAGAAAAATGACCTTCTGGTATATATTATGGAAGAAGAGTGATTACGTTCTCTGAGCTGAGCCAGCTCAACATGCAGCCACTCTACTTATGTAGCTCTTGCTTTCCTCATGCATAAGGTAAATGGAGAAGCTGTTTTCCGAATAAAAGATTTTATAGCACAAGAAGTCTGTATTTTCTGGGAGATAGAATGGAGGAAGAGGAGTAAAATCACATTTCATGAAACTAGATCAATCTTGATAGTAAAACCTAAGTAAGATAGCCGTGTGCACCCACAGAACTGAATACTACAAATCAAACATTTTTAATGACATAGAAGTAAATATCCAAAGCAAAATAATAGTACATTTAATTTAGAAGTATGTTAAAAAACAGTAAGCCATGACTGGGCATATTTTTATTCTAAAAATGCAAATATAGACCGAAAGAAATAAGTCTACTTAGATAGGAAATCATATAATCATCTTAAACATTATAAAAATTTATAAAGTTTGATGGAGAAGACTGATTTTAAAATAAGTAAGTATTCTATAAGCTAATTGAAAATATTTCTTTTTAGAGCAATAAAGACTATCTAGTAGTACAGACATCATGCCTGTTCTTAAGACTCAAAAGAATTACTGTGAGTGAGGGAAAGAGGTAAGATTTTCCTTTATTAATTCAATGTTCTGCTTTGCTCTGGAAGTTCTAGTCAGTGCAATAAAAATATCTAGGCATACATCATAGATATTATGGGTTTGGTTCTAGATCACAAAAATATAATGAGTCACATAATTTCTTTTTGTTTCCTAGCGGATATAAAAGTTATGTTTGCACTATACCATAGTTGATTAAGTATGCAGCAGCATTATGCCTAAAAAAAGTGGATAATTTAATGTAATTTAATATTGCTAAAAAAACAGTAATCATCTGAACCTTCAGGAGTCTTCATCATTTTTGCTGCTGTGAGATGTCATCCTGATGTTGATGGCTGCTGACTGGTCAGGGTGGTGACTGCTGATGGACTGGGGTGTCTGTGGCAATTTATTAAAATAGGATAATAGTAGAGTTTGTCACACCAGTTGACGCTTCCTTTCATAAAATATTTCTTTGTAGCAGGGGATGCTGTTTGGTAGCACTGTATTCACAGAAGAATTTCTTTCACAATTGGAGCCAATTCTCTCAAACTCTACCTCTGCTTCATCAACTAAGTTTTCATTATCTTCTAAACACTTTGTTGTCATTTCAACAGTGTTCTCAGGGTCTTCACCAGAAGTAAAATACATCTCAAGAAACTACTTTCTTTATTCGTCTATAAGAATCAACTCATTATCTATTCAAGTTTTATCACGAGATTCAAACAGTTCACTCACATCTTCAAGCCCTACTTAGAATTTGACTTCTCCTCCTATTATATCTTTCTCCTCTATACGTACTTTGTCTACTAAAGTGTTGAACACTTCAAAGTCATCTAAGAAGATTGGAGTCAGCTTCTTCCAAATTCCTGCTCAAATGATAAACGACCTCCTCCCATGAATCATAAATTCTCTGAAAGCCACTAGATTAGTGAATACTTTTTAGAAGGTTTTCAATTTGATTTGCTTGCTTTCATCAGAGAAATTACTATAAGCTATAACTTTACGAAATACACTTCTTAAATAATAGGACTTGGAGAGCAAATTACTTCTTGATCCATGGACTAAGGAATGGATGTGTGTTAACAGGCTTGAAAACAACACAATCTTCTTGTACAACCACTAGAGCTCTTGGGTGGTGAAGCAAATTGTTTATGCGTAGTAATATTTTAAAAGAAAATTTATTTTCCTCTGAGCAGTAGGTCTCAAAAGTGGGTTTGAAATATTCAGTATTCCCTGCTGCCAATAGTCATACTGTCATCCAGGCTTCATTATTCCATTTATAGAACACTGGCAGAATAGATTTAGAATTCTTAAAGCCTACAGGATTTTCAGAATGGTAAATGAGCATCAACTTCAACATAAAGTAACCAAAGGCATCATCCCCTAATGACAGCATTTAAAGCTTTAGAGCCATGCCCTGGCTTCTCGGTAGCTAGAAAGTTCTAGATGGCATCCTGTATCAATATAAGATGTTTCATCTACATTAAGAATATGTTCTTTAGTGCAGCCACCTTTACCAATAATCTTAACTAGATCTTCTTGATGACTTGCTGCAGCTTCTGTAGCAGCATTTGCTGCCTCATCTTGCATTTTTATGTTATGGAGATGACTTCTCTCCTTAAACACCACCACCCACCCTCTGCTCACTTTCAACTTTTCTTTAGCTACATTCTAACATCTGTTTCTCAGTCTTTACAGGACTGAAGAAATCTAGGGCCTTGTTCTGGGTTAGGCTTTGGCTTAACCCAGACCACCCAAAAATATTTCACAGCTGCAATAGGCTACTTTGCTCTCTTATCATTCACGAGTTCTCTGAAGTAGTACATTTAATTTCCTCCAAGAACTTTCTCTTTGCACTCACACCTGGGTTTCCCGTTTGGGACAAGAAGCTTAACTTTTGTCTTTGACATGCCTTCCTCACCAAGGTTAATGATTGTTAGCTTTTGATTTGAAATGGACAACATGACACTTCCTTTCTCTTGACACTTAGTGGCCACCACAAAGTTATTAATTGGCTTAATTTCAATATTACTGAAATTAAGGAATCGGGAATCAGGAGGCCAGCAAAGGAGAGACAGGTGGGCATAAACAGAACAAAACAGTCAGAACACACACTTTTATGCATTAAGTTTGTCACCTTGTATGGACATGGTTTTTGGCAACCCAAAAGAAGTATTAACAGTAACATCAAAGATGACTGATCACTATAAAATGCATAATAATAACAAAAAGTTCAAAATATTGTGAGAACTACCAAAATGTGATACAGAGATACAGATTGTACTCGTTAGCGTAAAAGTGATGCCCATAGTCATGCTGAGAGCAGGGTCGCCACAATTCTTCAATTTGGAAGAAAAAGAAACAGTATCTTAAAGTACAATAAAGCAAAGAATAATAAAAACAAGGGACGCCTACAAATAGAAACAGAAAAAGTTATTCTTTTTTCTTTTATATAATCATTGAAAAGAACTCTCTACTTCAATACTATTAAAAGTTATTATTTTAATATTTTACTGTATTTGAAATTTGTTTTAGAGATAGGTAGTGATCTAAATTTTCTCCAACTAGAGCAAGAGTATTCATAAAATAGTCATCTTTCCCTCTCACTAATTCAAAACACTACTTTATTACATACAAAATACTGCATAAATATTCTTGAGATAGTTTCTGTATTCTCTATCAAATCTGCTTATTTCGAGTCGGCATCACCCTGTTATTTATTATAGCTCTGTAATTGATAAGATAATCCACCAACCCTGTGGGCAGTCTTCCTTCCTGACCTAAGAACTATTTTGAAGTTCTGCACTTTATAAATTGTCATGGTAAATTATTTATTCTACATATCCATGTTGAATTTTGCTCATTTAATATCAAAAGTCCTTTTTATGTTTGGAAGATTTATTGACAATACATAAATGTTCCATAGACTTTTTTTTTCCATAGACTCTTAAAATAATTTTCCATGGGATACAAATTTACTCAACATCACAACATCATCATCATTACAATTTCCCATATCCTTGTTCATTTTTAAATTTCCCAGTTTTTCATTTTGGGTAGTGTCTGTTTTATAAGTGGAGTGACTTTTTTTTCACATCTACAACTCAAGAGTGGAGGAAACACAACTATATTTTTTCCTGACTGATATTAATTTTGCCCTCAAGTATCCACCATTTCCCCTCATGCTGAAAATCTACCAATGTAAGGGAAAGTGTGCTCCTCCAGGTTCAACTCCAACTTTTTGCAATGAGCGCTTAGGAAATTTTTTCTCACTCGTTCATCTACTTTTTTCCTTTTCTTCATCTTCCCAAGGAATTTGAGCTCCCGGAGACTTACATATTATTTTAGTTGCAGCAGTGGGTCACCTGGGCTTTACCATTCTCTGTTTTCACCGCCTACCTCTCAGTTGTTCGTTCATCCCGTCAACACTTACTCCTGTGCTTAAGTCAATCCCTGGCTCACTTCTAAAATCTCTGTAAGTGTGCTGGTATGAATGATTTCTCCTCAAGCTCTTTGGAGAACTAAAAAACTGGAGATTCTATGAAGCTTGTCCAAGACTATGTACACGTACTCTTTGCTCTATTATCACAGTAGTCCAAGGATTCAAGTCACTCACCCACACTCTGCAACAATGTCAGGGTTCAGCTGCAAGGGGAGGCAACAACTGATCACCCCTCCTCAGATATCACAGGCACCCCTGAATTTTCCCTCTACATCTAATGTTGAATCCTTAGCAACTATTAGGCAGAAAAGTAAAAGCCTTACCACTTAACCTTTGAATGATTTATGAATTACATGCTATGTGATCTTTGTTGTCCAGCCTTTACACTAAGGATGCAAAATTGCATTTTGAATATTGCAAACAAACATCTTCTTTCTTAAAAAGTGCAGCTACAGTGAATTTCAAATTATGACTTGCAAGAATACAGTCTCAGCTAATGGTTTGGAAAAATCTACTTAGCAACTTTACTATATATTGTAAGATGGTAGTTCTGTAACATATTTTAAGAGCTGATGTGTTGTCTTTTTTATATTGAAAATGCTTAATTCTACATGGTGAAAATTCAAATGTGATTTTAAAAATTGCTGTGATTAAAAAACAAAGCAAGAAAAAAAAGAAAAACTACAGTTCTAGTGACTTCTCTCTGTTTCAACTGTCTCTCTAGAAGTTTCTTTCAAGATATCCATTTGCATGAATTTGTTAATTTAAATCTTTTTATTTCTGCTAACTTGTTACCGCTTCTAAAGCAACTTGCTCTCCTCAATACCTTCTTTTCTAATATAATTTTCTCAGATAAATATAATCAAATAAATGGCTAAGAAAGGGGAATGTGTTTTAGAAAGTACACAAAGTAAAAACCATGGTTTAATGTCTGCAATTAATCCTTTTACATGCATTACATTGCTGTGTTATTGCACACACACATACACAATAATGGCTATTTTATCTTTATTTATTTATTTATTTTTTACAGTTTTCCTTTTAAAAAAATAAGATTTAGCCTCTGGACTCATTTTTATTTTTAGATTTAAAAAATGTATGTTTGCAGCCAGGGGTTGTGGCTGGCGCCTGTAGTTCCAACTACTTGGGAGTCTGAGGCAAGAGAATAGCGTAAGCCCAACAGTTTGAGGTTGCTGTGAGCTGTGATGCCATGGCACTCACTGAGGGTGACAGAGTGAGACTCTGTCTCAAAAAAAAATGCATATTTGCCATACTATTTCTGTTATAGCTTTCTATTTGGGTTTATTGGCCTAATATATCTTTGCCATCCTTATTTCTTAATTTATCTGTGTCTTTTTGTGTTAAGTATTTGTCTTAGGCATCAGTCTGTTTCTAAATAGTATGTTGGACAGTTAAGTGATTCATTTAGTGTTGTAACCTATATTATTAAGCTTTACATTTGCCAATTACCTTTCTAGAACACATTTCCATAATATTTTTCCTGCTTTCTAACTATAGGTAGATACGTAATGATTAGCAATAACAAAATATGGTTTATTGATTCTTCCCTTCGTAAAATAAAGAGCAAATGCAATTTTAATTCCCTTTATTATCTAAAAAAATTTAATTTGTTGCTGTCAGCTAAGATTTTGGATCCAGAATATAATTAATAAATTTTTTTTTATAAAATACGTCTTACTTATCAAGACATGCTATATGTGGGTCTCTCTCACCTCTGCTCCCTCATGAGAGAGACCGACTTCCAACTTCTTTGGAAGTGTTCTAAGCTTTCTCTTTGTTCTTTCAAAATAAAATTTCTGTTTGTTACACTAAAAATGTTATACATGTGTGTGATTTTTTTTTTCTTTTTTGCAGTTTTTGGCTGGGGCTGGGTTTGAACCCACCACCTCCGGCACATGGGGCCGGCGTCCTACTCCTTTGAGCCACAGGTGCCACTCCACATGTATGCGATTCTTAAATTTTATTTGCCATGATTATTTAAATATGATTCTGTGATTTATAGTTCAATCATACCATTAAACTTACCTTTCTTGAGATTTTGATTTGATATAATTATTGGTCAGTTGAAGTATATTTGGCTAAGTTTTTTTAGGAAATGAACATAGATATAATCCTGACATTTTTTCCAGATAAATTATATTGGAAGTATAATTGTATATTTAATTTTAGAATGATAATTGGATGTTGGAAGAGCAGAAGCTCTTTTGCCATAGGTGTATACATGAGTTTTGGTGGCATTAATGTCCCTTCTGTAGATTTGTTGATTTTGCTCACTTAATTTCTAATGAGTACTATTCCAGAGAAGAGGCTACAATGATTTTTCTATCTTTCCTACATAGTATAATATTTTGGATATAATTATTTATAGAATATTTTCTTAATTTTTAACAAGAAAAACTCACCAGAAATTATCTAAACATTGAAAACTTTTCCCAAAATAATCCTATTAATCTTCAGACAAAGTCTTCATTCAGTGGAGAAACACTTTCTTCTCAAATATTATTAGTTTTTGATTCTGTTTCATATGTTTTTGTCTCTCCTTCAGAAACACCAACTGTTGTTGGTATTTGCCTAGCCTATTGACATATTTGTCTTCTTTTTATAAAGTTAGCCTATATTTTTATTTCTTTCTATATTCTTGATAGCTATCATCATCTCTCACACAGTTTTCACTTTGATAACCAGATTCTGCTCTTTCTGGAAAAAATGTTCAGGTTCATCCAAAACATGAACTTCCTATTCTGTAGTGTAGAATTTGTACTTCATTTCTTCTAAAGCCGATTTTAACTAGGCTAGTGCATTTTTTGGTTTCTCTATAATCTTTCTTTGTTCTAGGTTGCTTTCCATCTTTTTATACATCTAATTTAGTTCCATTTGTATCTCATCCTATCATTATTTTTCACCTCTTTTTTTTTTTTTTTTTTTGGCAGTTTTTGGCCAGGGCTGGGTTTGAACCCGCTGCCTCTGGCATATGGGGCCGGCGCCCTACTCCTTTGAGCCACAGGTGCCCCTTTTCTCCTCTTTTTTAACAAACATTCATTATAAATTAAATGTTATAAAAACATTCTTTGCTATCATATTATAAAGTTTTAATCTTTCCTCTCTGTTTTGAGAATAAAATACCTTTAATTTCATAGTAAAACTATTTTCAATGTCTCCTGCAAACTACATTTCATCGCCTACACTGCTCAGAGTACACAATTTTCACCACTTTTCTCACATTTACCTCTTTTTTTCCTGTAAACTTCATTAGGACACACTAGATTACCTGTTCATATCCATACCTAGGAAGACAGCACTACTAAAGCATCTTATAGCTGTATAATTATAGAAAAAGGATCCTGATCAGAGATGATAGGAAAATAAATGTATTTAGTCATTTCTGGAAACAGCAACCACATACTGTGTTTAGTCCTTTGGCCAGCAAAGATCTGATAGCTCTCATATAGCAGCAAGTGTTAATGTTTCATAGAAATCTGCATGCTGCCTTAATTTGTTGCTGAAATTTTCCTAGGAGGTTTTTAGATAATCAATGAAAATCCCTAGTTGTAATGTTGTTAGAACATTCCAACCGTAATAGTAGGGGATGTGTTCCAAGACCCCCAGTGGATGACTCAAACTGCACAGATAAAAGATGCAGAACTTTGTGTATAGACGGCTCTTTTCCTATATGTAGATACTTATCATAAGGTTTAATTTATACATTAGTCAGGGTAAGAGATTAACAAAAGCTAATAATAAATTAGAATAGTCAAAACAATATGCTATAATAAAAATGATGTGAATGTGGTCACACATTCTCTTTCAAAATATCTTACTGTGGCTCGGCGCCTATAGCTCAACTGGCTAAGGCGCCAGCCACGTACACCTAAGGTGGCGGGTTCGAATCCCCAGCCCGGACCCGCCAAACAACAATGATGGCTGCAACCAAAAAATGGCCAGGCGTTGTGGCGGGCGCCTGT
>CAUYTI010066535.1:0-21061 GCA_963575145.1 Galago senegalensis | reverse complement strand
ACTACAATTTGTTCATCCATTGAAGGGTCACTGGGCACTGGAGCTGTTTCCATGTCTTTGCTATTATGAACTGGGCTGCAGTAAACATTCTGGTGCAAATGTCTTTGTTGTAAAATAATTTTTGATCATCTGGGTATATACCTAGTAGAGGAATTGCAGGATCAAATGGTAGGTCTACTTTTAGTTCCTTGAGTGTTCTCCAAACTTCTTTCCAAAAAGTTCATATTAGCTTGCTTTCCCACCAGCAGTGTAGAAGTGTTCCCTTCTCTCTGCATCCACACCAACATCTGTAGTTTGGGGATTTTGTGATGTGGGCTAATCTTACTGGAGTTAGATGATATCTCCAAGTGGTTTTGATTTGCATTTTTCTGATGATTAAGGATGATGAGCATTTTCTCATGTGTTTGTAAGCCATGTGCCTGTCTTCATCAGAGAAGTTTCTGTTCAAGTCTCTTGCCCACATAGAAATGGGGTTATTTATTTTTTTCTTATTGATTAGCTTGAGTTCTCTGTAAATTCTAGTTATCAGACCTTTGTCAGAAGGATAAACTGCAAAAATCTCCCATTCTGAAGGTTGTCTGTTTGTTTTACTTACTGTTCTCTTGGCTATGCAAAAGATTTTTAGTTTGATAAAATCCCAGTAATGGATTTTTGGTGTTGCTTCAATTGGCTGAGGGATCCTCCTCATAAAATATTGTCCCAGGCCAATTTCTTCAAGTGTTTTCTCTAAACTCTCTTCTAGCATTTTTATAGTTTCATGCCTTAAGTTTAAATCTTTTATCCAGTGAGAATTAATTTTTGTTAATGGTGAAAGGTGGGGGTCCAGTTTCAGTCTTCTACAAGCCACCAGCCAGTTCACAGTTCACCCAGCACCATTTGTTAAATAGGAAGTCTTTCCCCCACTGAATATTTTTGATAGGCTTGTTGAAGATCAAATGATGATAAGCAACTGGGTTCATCTCTTGGTTCTCTATTCTGTTCCATAAATCTACCACTCTGTTTTGGTGCCAGTACCGTGCTGTATTGAGCACTATAGATTTATAGTATGGCCTGAAGTCTGGTAATGTGATACTTCCTGATTTGTTCTTCTTTTTGAGTAATGTATTTGCTATTTGAGGTTTTTTATGATTCCGTATAAAATGAAGTACTATTTTTTTCAAGTTCTTTAAAGTATGACAATGGTACTTTAATAGGGATTGCATTAGATCTATAGATTGCTTTGGGTTCTATGGACATTTTAACAATGTTGATTCTACTCAGCCATGAGCATAGTATGTTTTTCAATTTGTTGACAGCTTCAGCTATTTCTTTTCTCAGTGTTTCATAGTTGTCTTTATAAAGATCTTTCACGTTCTTTGTTAGGTAAATTCCCAGATATTTCATCTTCTTTGGCACTATTGTAAAAGTAATAGAGTCCTTGATTGTTTTTTTAGCTTGACTATTGTAGGCTACTGACTTGTAAGTATTGATTTTGTATCCTGAGATGCTGCTATATTCCTTGATCACTTCTAAGAGTTTTGAAGTTGAGTCCCTGGGATTTTCCAGGTGTAGGATCATGTCATCAGTGAAGAGTGAGAGTTTGATCTCCTCTGACCCTATTTGGATACTCTTGATAGCCTTTTCTCACCTGATTGCGATAGCTAAGACTTCCATTACCATGTTAAATAGCAGTGGAGACAGTGGGTATCCTTGCCTCGTTCCTGATCTGAGTGGAAATGTTTTCAATTTTACACCATTCAATAAGATATTGGCTTTGAGTTTGCTGTAAATGGCCTCTATCTGTTTAAGAAATGTCCCTTCTATGACTATTTTCTTAAGAATTCTGATAATGAAAGGATGCTGGATATTATCAAAGGCTTTTTCTGTGTCAATTGAGAGAACCATATGGTCTTTGTTTTTCATTTTATTGATGTGATGTATTATATTTATAGATTTGCAAATGTTGAACCAATCCTGTAACCCTGCAATGAAACCAACTTGGTCATGGTGTATAAATTTTGATGTGTTGTTGAATTCTGTTTGCTAAGATCTTATTGAATATGTTCGCATAGATATTCATTAATTATATTGCTTTGTTGGATCCTTTCCTGGTTTGGTTATCAGGGTGATATTTGCTTGATAGAATGTGTTGGGATGTATTCCTTCTTTTTCTATGCTTTGGAAAACGTTGTATAATATAGGTACTAGTTCCTCTTCAAAGGTTTGATAGAATTCAGATGTGAAGCCGTCTGGTCCTGGACTTTTCTTTTTAGGGAGATTTCATATTGTTGATGCTATTTCAGTGGTTGGTATAGGTCTATTCAAAATTTCTAATTCTTTCTGGTTGAGTCTAGGAAGGTGGCATGCTACCAGGTATTGGTCCATTTCCTTCAGATTTTCATATTTCTGGGAAGAGAGATTTTTGTAGTAATCATTGAGGATTTTTTTAATTCCTGAAGTATCTGTTGTTATTTCTCCTTTATAATTTCTGATAGACTATATTAGATTTTACTTTTCTATTTCTGGTTAGGTTGGCCAAAGGTTTATCAATTTTGTTAATTTTTTCAAAAAACCAACTTTTTGTTTCGTTGATCTTCTGAATGATCCTTTTCTTTTCAATTTCATTTAATTCTGCTCTAATTTTGGTTATTTCTTTTCTTCTACTGGATTTGGGGTTGGAATGATCTTCATTTTCCAATTGCCTGAGATGATCCATTAAGTTGTTGGCTTCCCCTCTTTCTGTTTTCTTGATGAGGGTTTCCAATGCAATAAATTTCCCTCTTAAGACTGCCTTTGCAGTGTCCCACAGGTTTTGATAATTTGTGTCTTCGTTATCACTTAGTTCCAAAAATTTGGTGATTTCCTTCTTCTTTTCATCTTTGACCCAGCTATCAGTCAGCCTAAGATTATTTAGCTTCCATGACTTTGTTTGAGTATGGAGATTCTCATTGCTGTTGATTAGAATGTCAATTATTAACATTTATGCACCCAGTCAGAATGCTCCACAATTTATAAGGGAGACCCTAAGAGACATGACCAATGTAATATCTTCTAACACCATAATAGTTGGAGATTTTAACACCCCTTTGGCAATGTTGGATAAATCCTCCAAGAAGCAACTAAACAAAGAAAATGTGGACTTAAACATCACCATACAATTGAATTTAACAGACATCTATAGAACATTTCATCCTAACCAAACTGAATACACATTCTTCTCATCAGCCCATGAAACATTCTCCAGGCATGAGCATGGTATGATTTTTCCATTTGTTAACATCTTCAGCTATTTCTTTTCTCAGTTTTCTCAGAATTCTCTTTTTTCATAATTCTATTTATAGAGATCTTTCACATCTTTTGTTATGTAAATTCCCAGATATTTCATCTTCTTTGCCACTACTGTAAAAGGGATAGAGTCCTTGACTGTTTTTTCAGCTTGACTGTTATTGGTGTATATATAAAAGTTACTGATTTGTGAATACTGATTTTGTATCCTGAGATGCTACTGTATTCCTTGATCACTTCTAAGAGTTTTGTAGTTGAGTCCCTGGGGTTTTCCAGGTATAAAATCATATCTGTAAAGAGTGAAAGTTTGATCTCCTCTGACCCTATTTGGATACCCTTGATCACCATCTCTTGCCTTATTGCAATGGCTAATATTTCCATTAAAATGTTAAAAAGCAGTAGAGACAATGGGCAACATTGCCTGGTTCCTGATCTGAATGGAAATGTTTTCAATTTTACTCCACTCAATACAATATTGGCTGTGGGTTTGCTATAGATCTCCCCTACCAGTTTAAGAAAAGTCCCTTCTATACCTATTTTATTAACTGTTCTGATCATGAAAAGATGCTGGATCCCAAAATAAAAACAAATCAAGAGGAATCATGCTACCAGACTTCAAACTATACTATAAATCTATAGAGATGTAAACAGCATTGTACTGGCACAAAAATAGACAGGTAGATGTATGGAACAGAATTAAGAACCAAGAAATGAACCAAAACACTTAATGTCATTTGATCTTTGGTAAGCCTATCAAAAATATAAGCTGGAAGAAAGATTCCCTATTTTTATGATGTAGGGAAAATTGGCTGGCAACTTGTAGAAGACTGAAACTGGACCCACACCTTTCACCATTAACAAAAATGGACTCTCACTGGATAAAAGATTTGAACTTAAGACATGAACCTATAAAAATTCTCAGAGAGAGTGCAGGAGAAACACTTGGATAAATTGGCCTGGGAGAATACTTTATGAGGAGGACCCCCCCACCCCGGGCAATTGAAGCAAAACAAAAAATACATTACTGGGATCTGACCAAACTAAAAAGCTTCTGCACAGCCAAGAACACAGTAAGTAAAGCAAGCAGACAGCCCTCATATTGGGAGAAGATATTTGCAGGTTATGTTTCTGACAAAGGGTTGATAAGCAGAATCCACAGAGAACTCAAACTTATTAATAAGAAAAGAACAAGTAATTCCATTTTATTGTGGGTAAGGGACTTGAACAGAAGCTTCTCTGAAGATGATAGGTGCATGGTCTACAGACATATGAAAAAATTCTCATCTTTAATCATCATAGCAATGCAAATAAAAACCACTTTGAGATATCATCTAACTCCAGAAAGAGTGGCTCACATAACAAAATCCCAAAACTATAGATGTTGGTGTGGATGTGAAGAAAAGGAAATACTTCTGCACTGCTGGTGGGAGTGCAAGCTAATATGTCCCTTTTGGAAAGAAGTATGGAGAATACTTGGGGATCTAAAAGTAGACCTGCCATTTGATCCTGCAATTCCTCTACTAGGTATATATCCAAAAGACCAAAAATCACTTTCTAAAAAAGATATTTGCACCACATTGTTCATTGTAGCTCAATTAATAATAGCCAAGTCATGGAAGAAGCCCAAGTTTCCAACAACCCATAAATGGATTAATAAACTATAGTATATGTATACCATGGAATATTATGCAGCCTTAAAAAAGATAGAGACTTTACCTCTTTTATGTTTATATGGATAGAGCTGGAACATATCCCACTTAGTAAAGTATCTCAAGAATGGAGGGGAAAGTATGCAATGTACTCAGTACTATTATGAAAACAATTTACAATCACTCACACTTGCTTTTTTCTTTCTATAGAGACAGTCTCACTTTGTCACCCTCAGTAGAGTGCCATGGCATCACAGCTCACAGCAACATCCAGCTCTTGGGCTTAGATGATTCTCTGTCTCAGCCTCCCAAGTAGCTGGGACTTTTATAGGCACCCACCACAATGCCCAGCTATTTTTTTGTTGCAGCTTGGCCGGGGCTGGGTTCGAACCCACCACGCTCTGTATATGGGGCCAGTGCCTCCCCTATTCACTGAGCCACAGGTACCGCCCTATCACTCACACTTTCATATGAAGAATAGATCACAACTATGGGCCAGGATGAAGGAAGGGGGATGGGAGGGGAGAGGGGAGGTCAGATGGAGAGAGGGTTAATGGTGGGATCACACTTATGGTGCATATTCCAAGGGTACATGTCAGATCTATTAAGCATAGAGTATAAATGTCTTAATACAATAATTAAGTAAACAAGATGAGGGATATATTAACCAGTACAATGTAAGCATTCCAAATTGTATATGAAATCAGAACATTATACCCCCTAAATGCATTAATGCATACATGATCTACCTCTTTTTGATTTAAAAAAAAAAGAGCAAACAATCCCATCTATCACTGAGAAAGAAACATGAACAGAACCTTCTCTGAGGAAGACAGACTAATATATAATGAATACATGGAAAAAACGTTCATTGTCCCTAAACCATCATTTGGTTTGAAATGCAAATCAAAACCATCCTGAGATTATCACCTAACTCCAGTAAGATTAGCCCACATCACAAAATTCCAAAGTTTCTGAATGTGAACTTTTTAAAGCAATAACTGAGAAAATGACATGAAGGCTGTGTTGACCAGTTCGATGGAAGTATTTCAGAATGCATGTGAAAACCCCACACTGTACCCCAGAAGTGCATTAATGTACATAGTTAACATTCAATTAAAAAAAAATGAAAAAAAAAAAGAAAAGAACTTATATCCTTATTGTACATACACATACATACACAAATGCACACTCAAAACCAAACATTAAGAACAGTCAAATTAGAAAATGAGAGGATACACACTGTCAAAAAGCTGTGTTAAAAGACGTTCAGCCCTATCAGCTATAAGGAAATGCAAATCAAAACCCCAGTGCTGCACACCTATCAGAAATACTAAAATTAAACAATAAGAATAATAATGTCATCAGATTTTAGCAAAGTTGCTTTGAAATTAGTTTATCCATACATTACTTATAGATGTGTAAAGTGTTACAATCAATCTGAAAAAAATTAGTAGTCTGTTATTAATCTAGGTGTGCAATTATCATACGGTAGATCCTGGCAACTGTGCTCCTAGGCATTTATCCAAGAAGACTGAAAACTTATGAAGACATAAAAGCATATGCACTCATGCTCATACTAGTTTTATTTGTAATAGCTCAATATTGAAATAGCCCAAATAGCTTTCAGTAATGAAGAGTTAATCAAACTCTGGCACAAACACACTACGTATATCTACTCAGCAATTTAAAGAAACAAACTGCATGTAACAACTTGGGTGAATCTGCAGGTAATAACGCTGAAAGAAGAAAAACCACAAAAGGTTATATACTGTATGATTTAACACATTTTTAGTAATAACATTTTGAAAATGGAGAACATAGTAGTAGCTTCTAAGAGTTAGGTGCAGGACTAGGAGCAGAAGAGGCCAGTGGCTATAAAAGGGCTACCAAGGAATTCCTGTAGGGATGGTTCTGTTCAGGGTCTTGACTGTGTGATGGGCTCAAAACCCTATACATGCGATAAGACCATATTACTGCATAGAGAATTAAATGCATAAAAATATAAAAAAAGCACAATTAAAACTGGAACATCTGAATAAGGTAGGTGACTATATTAAAGTAAGAATATGACAACCCTGGTTGGGATATTATACTACAGTTTCACATACTATCACCACTAGAGGAAACTTCCCAGGGTACACATGGAACCTCTCTGTAACAAAATCACTAAACCTGCCTCCTGGCTATGTCTCTAGGCCTTACGTCACTGAGCTTCTGTGGGATGATAAAGAGGATGCCATAGAAATCTGCTTGAGGGCTGTGGGAGCAGCATCCCAAGATAAGTTAGGCAAAGCCTGATATAAACAACTTCTAACTCACATTTCGGATCTTTCACAATTATAAGCCCAATCTTCTATTTTTGCGGTTTCTGAAAAGATTCACTTGTGTCAAATGCTATTTTCAGTTATTGCTTCTATGTACATGATGAAATATTGGAATTTATGCATGAGTTTTTAAAAGAGCAAGGAAAGATAGGAAAATAGAAGGGAAGTATAAGAGTCACCCCACATTTATTTAATAATTCCCATCACAAAGACCTTGAATGATTTCTTTCAATTCAATATCACTACCAGATCCAATGACTTCTTGAGTCTCTTAGGAGGATTTTTAAATCCTTACATTTTCTAAGGATTGTCTTTTCTGCTTTCCCTATACAGAGATCTAGCTGCATTGGGATACTTTTAACTATATTCATGCAAATTATAAGCACAAAAATTTATTTATTTCAAAAAAAATTTTTTTGGCCTAGTAGCATGTGCATCAGTAAAAGTCTCACTGTTATGGAAATTGCAATGTTCACATTGATGTTTTTGTTCTTGTTCTCTCATTGCAAAAGCCTGGTCCTGATTTATAAATCAATTTCTTAACCTTCTCCATAAATCATAAGACTAAGTGGATACATGACGTTGAAGTAGAGTTTTCAAATCTTAGATTTCCAATAATATTAAATTAAATTGCCCATTGATTCTACATCTGTACATCTTTCACACTTCAAAGAAAATTAAAGACAACATGTTAGTGGTTCATGTGATAGAAGGTAACAGTATCTGTAAGTGTCCATCTGGAGGATTCTAGGAAGATGGCCGACTGGTAACAATCCTCAGCAAAGGCTCCAGACCAGAGGGAGTAAAACTGGATGGAATCAGACTCTACGAAGCCAAAGGCGGGAAGCTGGGCCCAGAAAGAAGTTTGGCAAGCTGTAACTCCAAGGAAGAGTATTCAAGAAAACAAATTACAGTTATGAAGTCTATCAACTAGAGGACAGGAGACCCCTCTCCCAAACAGGACTGCCACAGACTAGCTGTGACTGAGCAGGAACAAAGGACCTCTCATTTTACCTACTGGAGAGAGCCACTAAACTCCAGGTCTCTTTCTCCAGAGAGGTACTACTTATGAACCTAAACACCACCCTGCCAAGCACTAAATTGAACTGATATTTTCCCCCACAATCCAAACTCCTAGTCCACCCTTCCTCCTTGCATGGTGATCTGAAGTTCTGCCCTCCTTAAAGCACAGAGTGTTTGGTCTTTTCCTGAGAGATCTGGGCATAGTGTGACTACAAACCATCAGGATAGAATCTGTGATTAATGGGAAAGAAAGAGGGTGCAGGGAGAAAGGATGCTCAGCAGGAGGAGGAGCAATCAGTTGGCTATGACTTTGCCCAGCCAGTGGTAGTGTTGACCCTAGGTTCAACCTGTGCTTGGTGGGACGGAGTGCAGACCCCCAGCTCTGATGGCACCCACAGTAGGAGAGTGATTGTCTCATGTGGATTGAGGTAGGCAGTCAGGACTGGTCCCCAGCACCTTATGGGCCTGTGAGCAAAGGCTTACCAGGCGTGGACTGAGACCTGAGGGCAAGGGTGTGGTCCCCTGACTGTGACAGAACCCTCCAGCAGAGGCCTCCTGGGTATGAACTAAGACCTGAGGGCAAGGGCATGTCCCCTGTCTCCAGCAAGGCTGGTAAGCAGAGGTTCACCAGGGGAGTACTGAGACCTGGGAGCAGGGTATGGTGCCCTGATTCCAACAGTGCCTATGAACAGTGGCTTGCCAGGCAGTGGACAGAGACTGGCAGGAGGGGTGTGATCCTCTGACTCCAACTGGTCTGGTAAGCAGAGGCTAGCTGGGTGTCGACTGAGACTGGTGGGTGGGGGCACCAGGGTTCCAACTGGGCCTGTGAGCAGAAGCAGACAACATTCTGGACTGAGGCTGGCAGGTGGGGGTATCAATCCCTGGCTCCAATTGTGCTGTTGGAGACCCTTGAATCCCTCTCTGGTGAGCAGGGTTTGCACTGCTGGAGACAATTTAATTGAAACTCATGTCAGGGGCTGTCCACTCAGGGACATTCTGAGGCTGACCTTTGAAGTTCTGTAGAGGAAAAGAACTGAATGGTGGGGGCTGGATGCCACAGCTGTATATATCTCCTCACAACTAAGTTTTAAACCTAATACTGTGGCTTCTTAGGATAAGGTAGGGGTTGACTGAATCAAAACAGAGCCAGCTTGGGCTATCTCATCAAGTAGGTCCTCAGAGTATCCAGCCAAAACTCTGAAATGGGCCTTTGTAAGCTTGTAGGAGATAAGCCACAATTACAAAGCCTAGCCCTTTGGTAAGGGGCTATCTCTACTACCTAGGAACTACTATTGAATCTCACCCAACCAGTTCTAATAAATAGAGTGGAAGAAAAGATGGAAATGGAATTCCAAAGATTGTCTCAAGAAATTAATTAATTCAAAGACAAAATCTGCAAAGATATGGACATAATGAGAAAAGACATTGCAGAACTCAAGGAATTAAAAAGGGAGTTGAGGATCTCTGAAATACAGTAGAATCCCTCAGTAATAGAGTTGACCAAGCAGAAGAAAGGATCTCTGGAACTGAGGACAAATATTTTAAGCATTCCCAAACACTCAAAGAGGCAGACAAATGGAGAACAAAAATGGATCATTTCCTCAGACAGTTTTGGGATCAATTCAAAGGATCAAACATTCGTCTTATAGGAATTTCTAAAGGAGAAGAGGATAGTCCTAAAGGCACAGAAGTTCTCCACGAGATTATGGAGGAGAATTTCTCAAGCATTACAAGAGATACAGAACTTCAGATAGCAGACAGTTTCAGAACCCCAGCAAGACTCAATCCAAATAAAGCATCTCCTAGACACATTGTGATTAACCTTGCCAAAGTTAAGATGAAGGAGAAAATTCTACAAGCAGCCAGATATAGAAAAAGCATCACCTACAAAGGGAGAAATATCAGAATGACTGCAGATCTCTCAGCCAAAATGCTTAAGCCAAAAGAGGATAGTCATTAACCTTCAATCTCCTAAAACAAAACAATTTCCAGCCCAAGATCCTATATCTAGCTAAACTGAGTTTCATTTGTGATGGAGAAATCAAATACTTTAACAATATATAAACATTGAAGAAATTTGCCATAACTAAACCAGCTCTCCAGGATATTCTCAGACCCATCCTCCACAATGAGCAGCACAATGCTCTACCTCCAAAGTAAACTCACCCAAAAATTTTTGAACAAAACCCAAACTCCACAGTGGTGAAAGGATTAAAAATATCTACTGGACATCTGGAAATCATGATGCCCCAAACACAACCAGGCTTATCAATTCTCTCAATTAATGTGAATGATTTAAATTTTCCTCTACAGAGGTACAGGCTGGCTGACTGGATACATAAATTCAGGCTGGATATCTGCTGTGTGCAAGAATCTCATTTTACCTTAAAGGATAAAAATAGACTAAGGGTGAAGGGATAGACTTCTATAATACAGGCAAATGGAAACCAGAAAAAAGCAGAGGCTGCATTTTTAGTAGCAGATACAATTGTCTTTAAACCAACAAAGATAAAGAAAGATAAGGATGGTAACTACATATTTGCCAAGGGAAACACCCAACATGAAGAGATTTTGATAATTAAAATGTATGTACCCTATCAGAATGCTCCTCTGTAGCAACCTATGTAACAGAATATGTAGCAACCTATGTAATAGGATATGTAGAAGCCTATGTAACAACATATGTATTGATCCATGTAACAACCTATGCAGCAAGATGTGTAGGAACCTGGACAGCAGGCTTGAAGAGACAAAGTGGTGACTGACCAGGACAGCGGGCTTGCAGAGACAAAGTGGAAGTTACTGGACATTAATGACCAGACTTTGGTGGTTGGAAATTGATCAGCTGTGACACTCCAGTGATGGGGGTAAGGTTCAGGGGAGGGGCATATATTCTCAATAAATAGCAGCTGCATAGGTTGCTTGGGGCTTTTTCTCTGACACATATGGGGAGGCCCACCTCCTGCCAGCTTCAAGCTTACAATTCATTGTAGGCTTTCTTCCTTGGTGATGCACTGACACTCCTCCATTTATAAAGCAAACCTTAATGGCTATGAACAACTTGATATCTTCCTGCACTGTAGTAGTTGGAGATTTTAACACCCCTTTGACAGTTTTGGATAGATCCTCCAAGAAGAAACTAAACAGAGAACAAATGGACTTGACAGACCTCTACAGAACATTTCACCGGAATAAAACTGAATATACATTCTTCTCATCAGCCCATGGTTCATCCTCCAAAATAGACCATGTCCTAGGACACAAGTCTAACCTCAGCAAACTTAAAAGCATAGAAATTATTCCTTGTATCGTGTCGCACCACCATGGAATAAAAGTTGAACTCAACAGCAACAGGAATCTTCATAAGTCAAAGTCATGGAAACTAAATTACCTTAGGCTGAATGATAGCTGGGTCAAAGACGAGATTAAGAATGAAATCACCAAATTTTTGAAACAAAATGATAATGAAGATACAAAATATCAAAACCTGTGGGATACTGCAAAGTCAGTCCTAAAAGGGAAATTTATAGCATTGGAAGCCTTCATCAAGAAAACAGAAAGAGAGGAAGTCAACAATTTAATGGATCATCTCAAGCAACTGGAAAAGGAAGAACATTGCAACCCCATACCCAGCAGAAGAAAAGAAATAAATAATCAAAAGTAGGGCAGAATTAAATGAAATTGAAAACATTATAAACATTAAGAATAATTCAGAAGATTAATGGAACAAAAAGTTGTTTTTTTGAAATGATTGATAAAATTGATAAACCTTTGGCCAACCTAACCAGAAACAGAAAAGTAAAATCTCTAATATCATCTATCAGAAATGATAAAAGAGAAATAACAAGACACCTCAGAAATTAAAAAATCTTCAATGATTACTACAAAAATTTTTATTCCCATAAATATGAAAATCTAGAAATCTTGAATAGACCTATATCAATCATTGAAATAGCATCAACAATACAAAATCTCCCCAAAAAGAAAAGTTTGGGACCAGATGGCTTCACAACTGAATTCTATCAAACCTTTGAAGAGGAACTAGCACCTATATTATACAACCTTTTCCAAAGCATAGAAAAAGAATGAATACTTCCCAACACATTCTATGAAGTAAATATCACCCTGATCCCCAACCAGGAAAGGATCCAACAAGGAAAGGAACGTGTAGATTAATATCATTAATGAAGATCAATGCAAAAATATTCAATAAGATCTTAGCAAACAGGATTCAACAACACATCAAATAAATTATACACCATGATCAAGTTGGTTTTAGTCCAGGGTTACAGGGTTGGTCCAACATATGCAAATCTATAAATATGAGACAGCACATCAATAAAATAAAAAACAAAGACCATATGATTCTCTCAATTGATGCTGAAAAAGCCTTTGATAATATCCAACATCCTTTCATGATCAGAACACATAAGAAGTTAGGCATAGAAGGGACATTTCTTCAACTGAAATAGGCCATCTACAGCAAACCCACAGCCTATTTATCATATTGAATGGTGTAAAATTGAAAACATTTCCACTCAGATCAGAATGAGGCAAGGATGCCCACTGTCTCCACTGCTATTCAACATATCATGGAAATCTTAGCAATCACAAGGAAGCAAGAGAAGGTGATCAAGGGTGTCAAAATAGGGTCAGAGGAGATCAAACTCTCACATTCTGCTGATGATATGATCCTATACCTAGAAAATCCCAGGGACTCAACTTCAAAACTCTTAGAAGTGATCAAGGAATTCAGCAGCATCTCAGGCTACCAAATCAATATTTACAAATCAGTACCTTTTATATATGCCAACATTAGTCAAGATGAAAATATAGTCAAGGACTCTATTCCTTTTGCAGTAGTGCCAAAGAAGATAAAATATCTGGGAATTTACATAACAAAGGACATGAAAGATTTCTATAAAGAGAATTATGAAACTCTGAGAAAAGAAATAGCTGAAGATGTTAACAAATGGAAAAATATACCACGCTCATGGCTGGGAAAAATCAACATTGTTAAAATGTCCATACTGCCCAAAGCAATCTACAAATTTAATGCAATCTCTATTAAAGCACCATTGTCATATTTTAAAGGACTGGAAAAAATAGTACTGTTTTATATGGAATCAGAAAAAAACTTGAATAACAAATACATTACTCAGAAATAAGAATAAATCCGGAGGTATCATGTTACCAGACTTTAGGCTCTACTAGAAATCTATAGTGATCAAAACAGCATGGTACTGGCACAAAAACAGAGTGATAGATTTATGGAACAGAATAGAGAATCAAGATATGAACCCAGTTACTTACCATCATTTGATCTTCTTCTTTTTTTTTTAAACAAAGGAATTTTTTTTTTTTTTTTTTGGCCAGGGCTGGGTTTGAACTCACCACCTCTGGCATATCAAGCAGGCACCCTACTCCTTGAACCACAGGTGCCACCCCTCATCATTTGATCTTCAACAAGCCTATCAAAAATATTCAGTGGGGAAAGACTCCCTATTTAACAAATGGTGCTGTAGAAGACTGAAGTTGGACTCCCACCTTTCACCATTAACAAAAATTGACTCTCATTGGATAAAAGATTTAAACTTAAGACATGAAACTATAAAAATACTAGAAACAAGTGCAGGCAAAACACTCAAAGAAATCATCCTGGAAGAATAATTTATGAGGAGACTCAGAAGGTTTATTGAGCCCAATTCATAATAGCCAAGACATGGAAACAGCCCAAGTGCCCATCAACCCATGAATGGATTAACAAATTGTATAAATGTACACCATGGAATACTATGCAGCCATAAAAAGAGATGGAGACTTCACACATCTTTTCTGTTTACCTGGATGAAGCTGGAACATATTCTTCTTAGTAAAGTATATCAAGAATGGAAAAAAGTATCCAATGTACTCAATACTACTATGAAATCAATATATAACTGCCTATACACTCATATGAATGGCAAAACATAACTATAGTCCAGAAAGGAAAAGGGAAGAAGAGAGAGAGGGGAGGGGAGGGGGGCTGTAGGAGGAGGGAGGGCCTTTGAGGGGAAGCTCACCTAATGTGCATAATGCAATGGTACATTTCAAAACTATTAAGAAATGAGTGTAATTGTGATGGATGTGTTACTTAGTTCAATGTAAGCATTTCATATTGTATATCAAAGCAGTACACTGAACCCCATAAATGCATCAATGTATACAGTTATGATTTAATAAAAAATAATTTTAAAAAATAAAATAAAAAATAGAGTCCATCTAAAGTTTATGAATATATTTCTAATCTATACATTTTTTTCTTTTATATCACACATATAACATCATGTGATAATATTCACTCAGACTTAGCTATATAATAGTTTATAAATGAATAAAAGATCTACCTACCTTTTGGTGACATAAATAAGCTATATAAATTTTGTTACATGCTGTGAACGTCATTACCCTGTGATTAAAATAAAGTTAGATAAAAATGGTGACCATGACCATGATAGTTTAAAAGAATGATAATTGCAACTGCAAAACTTAATAAAAACTTAGCCAGCTGGTACTTTTATTTTTTACTGAGGCACATAGGATATCCAGAAATAAGTATTCCCATTCAATTCACATCAGCTTCCTTCATCCATTCCCCAGGATGTGTTACAAATAGCAGGGTAACTCAATGGCAATATTACTGACAACAGCCTCTATTTTGTAGCCAGTGGGGATTAGGAATTGTGGGAAGCATAGACTTACAGAAATAAATGTGGTTTAAAAGACCCAGTGCTGGCTTCAAGAAGCCCAATGCCTTTTTTCCATGTGAGACAATCAACAAACCAGATAGTTATTGAAGTAGAATGACAGAAAACATACACCGCTTCAGGAATCTAATAGTAAAGTAGGAAAAATATGATGGAGTGTTAACTTGCCACTTCTATGGATGACCAAAAATCTCCTCCAGAAAGTAAAGGTAGGTGCAGGAGAAGAAGATTCTAGAAACTTCCTGGCATAGTGTCTTTTAAGGTTAACCACTTTACTGCATAGTCAGGATAATGAACATTAATTCACTGATATTCACAGTTACTTACCTGCTAAGACACCTCAAGAAAGGGTCAAATGACATATCCAGAAGTTCCACAGCCATAAAAACTCATGCAAAATTGATGCTGATTTAGCTAATGTCCTTTATAAATTCTTGCCACTCTCATCTACTACTGCATTCATTACAAAATGAAAAAAAAGTCTTGAAAAATGGCACTACATTAACATTTATAAGAAAGACTCTATACAGCTGATGACAAGGATTATCACTACTTCAGGGCCATGTGTGCAGCCCTGACCACATCCTGCCCTTGTGGAGTGTCTTATTGTTATGAAAAACATGCATCCAGCAAAGAATACCTGTGGAAATGTGAAACTATGGGAAGTAATCTGCCAAGGTGTTCTAGAAACCCTTTCTCATTTGGTTCAGAATGAAGCCTGCCTGTTGTAATGACAGTTATCACTATGCCCAGTCAGCGTATACCCTCAGAGGAGTCTCAGTCTCCATGAACCCAGGAACTTTAATTTTCAAAAATTGATGAAAACAGTTATTGCATATGTTGAATGTAACTCATTTATAAGGACTTAAAGTATTTCACTCTGAGGCAATGAGAAAAATCATCAAATTGACTGTGATTCATCTTTTAAAATGTGGCATGGAAATGATTCTCTATTGAAAAATGTATTCTACAAACTGATAATTCAAAATGTTTATTTTCTCCAAAAGTCATGGCTGGTTGTAATAAGCCTCCTTCATGTTTATTACATATAAATAATAATTTATCTCATATATAATATTTTCCTACTTATCTGCAAATTTCTACAAATTGTGATTTTAACTCTTTTAGGTTCAATTTAAACAATTTTATCTTCACTTCTATAATGGCATTGGTAACAAAGTGAGAGTCTGGTAATATTGCTTTTGTAGAGTAGATTTCATAATCATGAGTCCACACTTTTCATCGCCATTTAAAATGTGGCTTTGAATTAGACTACCAAGTAATATTTTCAGTAAATTATCAGAAATTTAACACCAATACTAATATATTTAGGAATATCCTCATGGTTTTCTCACAAGTGAAATCTGACTTCCTGGGCTTTAGACTTAAGTCACCAAGCCTTTCCCGTAACGCCTAATGCTGCACTATGTCCGGGCAAATTTCCCCTTGGTAATATATATAAAACAAACATAAAAAGACTTTGCAAGTTGAAAAGAAAAGGGTTTGATTGCTAGAGGCCTTGAGCTCTGAGAGTCACACAGGGCTGGGTGTCCCCAGGTTCCTATTTTGCCTCCTCTGTTTTAGATTGAACTTGAGAAACTGCCAACCGGATATGTCAGTGGTGCAGACAAAACAAGCGGGGGTGGGGGTCGGGGGGGGGGGGAGAATAAAGCCTGGTTTTCTAACCAAAGAACAAGGAAAAAGGCGGCCTGGAAAGTTAGGTTTAAAATATGCATAGATAAGAGAAAAATCACTGTTTTCTAGCCAACCTCTTAAGACAAGACTGTGGCTCCCATTCCCACTCACACAAAGCTACATGGCATCACCCCTAAGTTGCTGCTGGAGTGATGTCAGGAAGACCGAGGAGGGAGGTGGGACTTTCATTCCTGCCACCCACTGAGGAAGTCCTTATCTCCCCCACAGTGAGGAGACGGGAATCCTACCTCAGCTCTACATTATCCAGGCAGCCCCTCACTCCCTGCCAGGAAAAGGCTAGGAGAGTCAAGTCATTTGTCACCCTCCAGCAGGAATGAGGCCACCTGCACTGCCCTGTCGAGAGAGGGAGAAAACCTGTGGAACTGGAACTCCCACCCTACCCTGCAATAGTGAGGAGTCCCCTCCTTGGAAGTCAAGGGAGGCTAAATTGATAATTTGGATTTGTGCCATAATCTGGCAGTAAATGAGACAGCATGCCTCTTTCTCTGGCCCAAAGGGCCATCCAAAGCAAGCTAGAACTAAAGAATTAAATGAAACCCAGAGGCACTGAATGAAACCAATCTTTCGACATTTGCATAGAAATAGCTCAGAAACCAAGAACCAGGAATGTCTCAAACTGAATTAAAAACACAAAAGATGAACTGTGAGATGACAGAGCTACTAGAACTACACAACTAAGAATTTAAATCAGCCCTGAGGAAAAATGCTTCAATGAGCAGTTTTACACCCTTAAGATAATAAGAAAAGATGAAGTTTCATTCAGTAAAAATACAGAAAATCTCAGAAAAGAGACAGAAGAGACAAAGAAAAACTGAATGGAAATTTTAAATCTGAAAAATACATAAACAGAAAAAAAAAGCTAAGTCAGTTTGCTTGTGAGCTTAACGCATACGCAGAGAAAAGAATCAGTGAAATGAAAAATAGAATTGACCAATATTAATAACAGAGAAAATAGACTTAAAAACAATAAACAATAAATATGGACACACAAAAATAAACCCAGTAATTTATCCATTAAATGGGCTTGGCATAGTGGCTCATGCCTGTAATCCTAGCACTCTGGGAGGTGGAGGCAAGTGGGTCTGAGCTGACTGACCTGTTGGAGAACAGCCTGAGCAAAAGAGAGACCTTGTCTCTACTAAAAATAGAAAAACTGAGGCTTGAGCCTGAGTTGGAGGTTCCTGTGAGCTATGACACCATGGCACTCTACCCAGCGCAACAGCTTGAGATTCTGTCTGAAAGGAAAAAAAAGAAAGAAAGCAAGAAATCCACTGAATGAATAGTCTAAATACACTAATCAAAAGACAGATTGATTTTTTAAACAAATTATCGAACTACATACGTTTTGTTTTGTCTTCAAAAACTCACTCCAGATATAGTGAAATACGTAAGTTTAAAGTAAGAATATTGGAAAAGATAGATCTTGTAAAATTGATCAGAGGAAAGGAGGAGTAGCTGTTATTATCAGATAAGTAACCTTCAAAAATACATGCAAGTGAAAGAGAGAAACATTATGACATTATACCCTGATAAAAATGCCATTACTCCAGGAAAAAAAAAAAAAATCCTAAGTGTATGCATACCAAGTAACAGCTGCAAATGTGGCAAGTACAACTAGGTAGACCTGAAAAAATAACTAAATCCACAAGTATTTTAAATAGCTGTGGATCTTAACATCCCTTTCCTCAAAATTGATGGAACAAAACAGTAACAGGAAAATCTCCAAATAATTACAAACTGAAAATGAACTTCTATTTTTTTTTTATTTATTTTTTAATTGAATGTTAACTATGTACATTAATGCACTTCTGGGGTACAGTGTGGGGTTTGCACATGCATTCTGAACTACTTCCATCAAACTGGTCAACACAGCCTTCATGTCATTTTCTCAGTTATTGCTTTAAAACGTGACACTCTGTCTCTTAAAAAAATGAAAAAAAAAAAAGAAACCATTGGATATAATTATAGAATTAAATCAAAAGTAAAATAAAATGAAATGGATTAAATGTTCTCGTTAGAAGATCTATTTTTGATAAGATTTAGAATAACTGATATTTTAAAATACACATTGGCTGGGTTTGGATTGCTCATATTAATTTATATTATAATATATTTAAGGTCTTAAAAATATGTGTTCAGAAGTGATATTACTAAAATGTAATTTTCTTTTTTCCTACTCTGGCTCCTTGATTTTGCTAACAAAATTATATTAACTTCATAAAATGTCTTGAGGATGTGGTCTTATTTTTCTATTCTAGGGAGTTTGTATAATACCTGTATTAGAATGATACCTTTCTTAAAAGTTTGATAGAAAATGCCTAAAATGTCACCTGGGCCTGGAATGCTTTTGGGGGGGGGGAATTTTTAACTCTAGATTGAACCACTTTAATCATGATGCATCTATTCAGGTTTTATATTTCTTTTTCCATATGTTTTGATAAATTGCGTTTTCTTAAACATGATTATTTGTGTCTATTTTCAAAGTTTTGTCATGAGGGTATTTTTTTCCCCTCTGTAACATTTAGAACCTCTGTTCTAGTTGTAATTAATCCTCCTGTACATTTCTAATATTCTTTATCTGGGCGGTCTTTTGATCTTTGATTTGTCAGCCCGGAGATTTATCTACTTTATTAGTCTTTGCAAGGATCAGCTTTCTCCTGGTTGATCCTTTCTTTTATATCTTTATTTTCAATGTAATTAATTTGCACTTGTACCTTTCTAATTCCCTCACCTCGACTGTTACTGGCTTTCCTTTAATCTTTTACGAAGGGGAACAGAAAACTTAGGATAGGGAAACATAACCTAGTTGAAGCTCTGCCCTTTTGCTACCCATTCGTTGCTGGAAAAATTGTGTAATTCTTTCAGACCTTGGTGTTTTTGTTGTTCAAAACAGGTTACCACCTCCTCTGTCATCAAATTTAGACAAGACATAAACAAAAATATCATGACCTTATCTGGGATTAAGTGTTGCCACATTCAAACACTACGTTTGGAAAGCCACTTGAATGATGTAAATTTTGAATTCATAGTATAAGCTCACATACAGGGACGTGATCAACTTCAAAGTGCCTGGACTAAACTTTAAGACTGCTGAAAGTTTAAAAAATGTTTTGTTTTTTTTTTAGTCCTAATTTCAAAATTAATTACTTTATGCATTAGGCACTCAAAGAATTTCTATTACTTTTCTTTTACTAAAATACTACAGGATTATGTCAACTCCACAAGGAAGTTATATAAGATCTACATAAACATGAAAGATTAGTCCATTTCCATCCTGTAAAAGAAAATTAAATGTTTGGCGGGTAAGCCAAGTTCCTGGTATGATGCTTTTGCAAAGATTCCTTGAAAGACATTTTATTAAAACACTATACAAATTAAATTCTTAAATTAACATTGATACCCCCTTCCTTAAGGGAAGCATATTTAAAATTAAATTTGTGTGTGATTGCCTCAAACATCGCCTTATTAACAGCCACCTAGATGTTTACGGGTTTTCATGCATTAAATTTTTGTTCCAGATTATTCACGGTTTGTTAATTGGTGTGATACTTGATGAATATTGATGGTGCATATTGTGGAAATAATTTCCATATGAAAGGGGCCGTAGTATTTCCTGCCCAAGCAAAACTCAGAAAATAAAAAGTAAAAGAATTCTGGAAGCCTGAGTTCAGAATATGCGTTGACCCTTTCATTTACCTAACAGTTAAGGATCCTCTGTAACCAACCATCTCCAACGTATGTACACCAGATTATAGCTGAACACTTTTAACAGTGTCCCAAACAAATTAGGAATTTAATTTATTCATTAGAGCCCTGTTTAAAAGTCTAATGTGGAGGTTAAATGTTTGCTTTATTTAAATGAGATGTTCAGGCTTTAGGAAAATCTGCTAGATTTAACTTCTACTTCTGAAATGCAGTGTTCTCAGAATGTTTATTTTTGTCATTTTATAGCAGATACACGGACTCAGCTAACACCTTCGTCAACTCACGTGGCCTTTGTTAGCCCGCATATGACAATTATTTGTCAAGTGATGAACCCACAGATTACTGTATTTATAAGTGGTTTTGTAAAGTTAATGGAATTGGAGTCTCTTCCGTGCCTCTACTATCATAGAGCCACATACTAAGTACTCAGTCATACTTGTTTTGAATTGCTTTCTTCAGTTTTTCTTTTTTTTTTTAATTTTTTTTTTACTGAATGGTAACTATGTACATTAATGCACTTCTGGGGTACAGTGTGGGGTTTTCACATGCAATCTGAAATACTTCCATCAAACTGGTCAACACAGCCTTCATGTCATTTTCTCAGTTATTGCTTTAAAACGTTCACATTCTA
>CAUYTI010066531.1:0-18463 GCA_963575145.1 Galago senegalensis | reverse complement strand
TAGCTGGGACCACAGGCGCCCGCCACAACGCCCGGCTATTTTTTGGTTGCAAGCTGTCATTGTTGTTTGGCGGGTCTGGGCTGGGGATTCAAACCCGCCACCTTAGGTGTACGTGGCTGGCGCCTTAGCCGGTTGAGCTATCGGCGCCGAGCCCTGAAATTTGTATTAATTTTACAAAATATTAAAAAAAAACTTCCCCCACTTGCACTTAATGTAATACAGGTTGTGTATTCGTTATCTGCCATGCTCAGGACCAGAAGTGTTTTGGACTTGGGACTTGTTTGTATTCTGGGATATCTGCATTATGGATACAGTACTACCCAGTTGAGCATCCTTGAATCAGTAAAGCCAGAATCCAAAATGCTTCCATGAGGCTGGGCAAGGTGGTTCACGCCTGTAATCCTAGCAGTATGGGAAGCCAAGTCGCATGGATTGCCTGAGCTCAGGAACTCAAGACCAGCCTGAGCAAGAGTTCAATCTTATCTCTACTAAAAATAGAAAAACTAGCCAGGTGTTGTGGTGAGCGCCTGTAGTCTTAGCTACTCAGGAGGACGAGGCAGAAGGATCCCTTGAGCCCAAGAGATTTTTTTTGAGACAGAGTCTTACTATGTTGCCCTGGGTAGAGTGCCATGGCACAGTAACTTGAAACTCTTGGGCTTAAGTGATTCTCTTACCTCAGCCTCCCAAGTCGCTGGGACTACAGGTGCCTGCCACAATGCCCAGCTATTTTTGGTTGTAGTTGTCATTGTTGTTTGGCAGGCCTGGGCTGAATTGGAACCTGCTAGCTCCAGTATATGTGGCTGGCGCCCTAGCTGCTGAGCCTCAGGTGCTGAGCTCCCAAGAGTTTGAGGTTGCTGTGAGCTATGACACCATGGTACTCTACCCAGGGTGACAAAGACCCTGTCTCAAACAAACAAACAGAACAAAAATGCTCCATGAGCATTTCCTTTGACAAAGGGTCCTGTCAGTCCTCAGAACATTTTAGATTTTGGTTTTTTAACCTATGCCAAATGACTGAAAAAGTGTTTCCTAACAATTAGGATTGGGTTTGTTTGTAAGTAACAGGGACAAGTTACATTAGTTTAAACACGTAAGAGTTTATTTTCATACATAAAAGAAAGACAGGGGTGGGCAGGTCAGCTCATGGTAGGTGTGCTGGTTCACTGAAGTCTTCAGAGACACGACCTCTTCTTCCTTCATTGTATACTGTTTCTGTGATTACTTCTGACCCAGGATAGCTGCCCGAGCTTCAGTCACTATGACTGCATTCTAGGCAGCAAGAAGGAAGGGAAGACAAAAGGGTAGTTCCTCCCTCTCTTTTAAGGAACCTTTTTGGAAGTCCCTGCAGCATGCCTGCTTACTTCTCTATTAAATGGAGAAGTAGACAATGACTATAAGTGTAATTGAGGTTTTCCTTGTCTACCACTCACTCAGTTCTATCTGGGACAAATCACGTGAATCTTCTCTTTCTCTTCTTCCTTCCTTCGAATACCAACCTATTATATATTCATCACAAAAAATTTAAAAGGGCTCAGAAATGATGATTTACAAAATGAAAATTTCCATTATCACACCTTCCAGAAATGACCACTGTTAATAGTTTGGTATATATTCTTTTACCATCTGTGGATTCTAAAAAATAATTTTAAAATGTTAATGATGAAATACTTGACATTCATATTTATTAGTTTGCTAGGCCTACTGCAACAGTACCACAGACTGGGAAGGTTAAACAACAGAAATTTATTTCCTCACAACTTTGAAAACTACAAGTCCAAGATCAAGATGTTAGTAGGGTTAATTTCTTCTGAGGTCTCTCTTCCTGGTTTTTATTTTTTATTATTTTTTTTCTTTCTTTTCTTTCTTTCTTTCTTTTCTTTCTTTTCTTTCTTTTCTTTCTTTCTTTCCTTTTCACTCTGTTGCCCAGGCTAGAGTGCCATGGCATTATAGGTCACAGCAACCTTAAACTCCTGGGTTCAAGTGATCCTCTTGACTCAGCCTCCTGAGTAGCTGGGATTATGGGTGCCCACCATGACCCACAGTTATTTTTCTATCTTAGTAAAGACAGGGTCTCACTCTTGCTTAGGCTGGACTCGAACTCCTGAGCTCAAGCAATCCTCCTTCCCTGGCCTTGTCTTGGTTTTTAGATAGCTATCTTTTCCCGTGTCTTCACATGGTCTTCTCTCAGTGCCTAAGTCTTAATCTCCTGTTTGTAAAAACACTAGTCATGTTGGCTGTGGGCCCATCCTAACAGACTTATTTTAACTTAGTTACCTCTTTAAAGACTACATCTTCAAATATAGTCACATTTTAGGGTAGTAGGGTTAAAACTTTGACATGAGTTTCGGCGGGGACACAGTTCCGTCCACAACACACACACAGAATGTATATGATACATGAAAGTCACAAAGCATAATCATGACCCTAATACTAATAAATCCAACACTTGACATAAGAAATGCAAAATGACCAGTTTCTTATGTCCTTATCCTAATCCCATACCCCTAAATACTTCCAAAAGTAAGTGCTCTCCTAAATTTATTTAAAAAAAAATTCCCAAAGTTATTTTGCCTTTTAAAGGCATAGTCTCCTCATTCTGTAGACCAGGACTAATAATATGTACTATGAAAAGTGCCTTCTGTGGTCTTTTTCCATCTCTATACAGCAGAGTGATTTTTAAAAGCATAAATCAGGTATGTTTTCTTTTGTATTTTTTACATAAAAATTTTGCAAAGGCTTCCCATTCAATGAGAAGAAATCCTTCAAGGCCTTGTGTGACTACTCTCTACCTCACGGGCCTTCACTCTAGCAACACTTTCTGTGGTTCCTTGATCTCTTCAGACTTATTCTCCTATTATGGACATGCCTACTTTTTTCATTTTGCTCGGAATGCTCCTCCAAGCTCTGTATGGCTGTCCTCTTCTCATAATTCACCCAGCTGCTTAAATGTCACTTGCTCATCCAGGCCTTCCCTGACAAGTTTGTCTAAAGTACAAATTTTGACCAAGTGAGGTGGCTCATGTCTGTAATCCTAACACTCTGGTAGGCCAAGGAGGCAAGATCACTTGAGCTTAGGAGTTTGACACCAGCCTAGCAAGAGCAAGACCCCATCTTTACTAAAAATAGAAAAACTAGCCAGGCCTTGTGGTGGGTGCCTGCAGTCCTAGCTACTTGGGAGGCTGAGGCAAGAGGACCACTTGAGCCCAAGTATTTGAGGTTGCTGTGAGATATGGGGCCGTGGCTGGGAGCACAGTGAGACTGTTTTAATAAATAAATAAAGTACAATTTCCTTCTTCTCCCACTCTTGATTCACTTTGCTCTCTCCTTAGTATTTATTACTATTGAGTAACCCGCTCAGTTCATAAGCTGGACCAGAACAGAGGCTGGTTGTTATTGTTACCACTGTAACCCGGAATAATGTGGGACAGATAAGAGCTTGCCTGACTTATATTATCAAATTGTTCCTAAGAGTTGCTGTGATAAAATGAGTGACAATGTATTTTGAAATGGGTCTTTCATATGTAGATTAATTTATTACATCAAGGTCTATTCTCTGAATAACCCCATTAAGCTCTCCTTAGTGTAACTATTTCATGACCAGTGAGTTCTTTTGCACCTGCATACAGAGATTTGTAGGATGCCTGCGAGGTGTTGATTCTGTGTTGGCTTTGGGGGTACAGTTGTGAACAAGACAGTGTCTTCATTTGTGAAGCTCACATATTAATTAAATGAATTAAGGATCGAACCAATTACCAGTGACTGAATATATCTAATGTAAAAAAATGCATTTCAAAATATTGGGAAGGAGGCAGAGTAAAAGTAGTCTTTTTTTCTCCCTTCATCACATTTAGACCAGTGGACCATATAAATGTCTGACAGCTGCATCTCTGTTACACTGATCCTTATATATTGCAATTGGTTCTGGTAATTATAACCTGAATCGACTGCTTTGATATTACTGAGAACAACTGCTTAATTTGCCTACTGAAGTGAAGGAATTAAAATTCAATCAGAAGAGACTGTAGATGGGACATTAAGGTCTTGCAGCTTTTAGCTGCTCTTCTGTGAAGCATGCGTTCAGGAATAGGAGCCTTCTTGCAATCAGGACCCTAGATGTGGACCTTAAAACTTAAGGTTTAAGTCCCATTTTTACCTCTTACCAGCTAGAAGATCTTATTGATCTAGTTTTGTTACTGTAAAATTATTTAGGTCATTAAATATGAAATGTCTGATTTCAAATCAAAAGTTTAGTTTATGTCTCAATGAATAAGTATACAAATAATCAAAGTATGTGCCTAAACTATCAGCACAGTTTTGCCATCTCAATGGTAGCTTGTGTATACCAGCACCAAAGAACCCTGGAGAGTGAGTAGTACTGATGTAGCAAAAGGCATTTTCTACTTGTTGAGAAGTGAGTATTTTTCCTTGCAAGGAGTGGTCCAAAGCCTAGAAGTCAGGTGGTGTAAGATCTAGTGAATACGGTGGATGACAGTTTCCAAGTCCAGCTTCTGTAGTTTGAATGGCATTGTTTGTGGCATGAGGTTGTGTTGTCTTGCAAGAGAATTGTGGCCTGTCTCTAGTGACCTAATCTCGGCACGCATCTTTATCCAATTGGTTGCAGAAGATATCACTGTAATCGACTGACCAAGTTTTATGAGGCTGTAGTGAATAAAACTAGCACTGGACCATCAAACAGACACTATTAGCTTTTTTTTTGATATTTGGTTTTGGACTGTGTTTTGGCACATCATCTTTATCCAACCATTGTGCCAAATTCTTGTGAATGTCAAAAGAATCCATTTTTTTTTTTTTTAGTAATTCAGTTTTTGGCTGGGCTCACACCTGTAATCCTAGCATTCTGGGAGGCTGAGGCAGGTAGACTGCTTAGCTCAGGAGTTCAAGACTAGCCTGAGCAAGAGTGAGAACCCAGTCTCTAAAAAAATAGGCAGGCGTTGTAGCCAGTGCCTATAGTTCCAGCTACTCAGGAGTCTGAGGCAAGAGAATCTTCTGAGCCCAAGAGTTTGAGGTTGCTTGAGCTATATGATGCCATAGCACTCTACTGGGGGAGACAAAGTGAGACTCTGTCTCAAAAAAAAAAAATCCATTTTTTATTACATGTAACAATATGGCGTAGGAATGGTTTGCCTTTATGATAGGAAAGGCAAGCTTCAAGATGGTTTCTTTTTTTTAACACTCATTTAATTTGCGTAGAACCCATCTACCCAGTTTCTTTACCTTGCTGATTTGTTTCAAATGGTCTAATAGTAATAGAATAGCATCAAAGCTGTTGCTCATTCCCACGTAGATGATGGATTCACTTCCACTACAGCTTTCAGCTCATCATTATCCACGTTGGTCTCAGGTCGCCCATGTGGCTTATTTTCAAGATTCAAATCACCTAAACAAAACTTCTCAAGCCATTAATGTACTGTGTGTTCATTAGCCATATACTTCCTGAACACTCCTTTACTAGTATTTCCATTTCCAGCTGTCTGAGCTGCATTGATTCCACTCAAAAATAGCATGAATTTTTGACTTATCCATGGTTTCACAACAATTGCTCTTAAAAGACATTTGAAAGATAATTGCAAGTCAAATGTGCATTTGAAAGACCAAGGATGTACTTTCACAATGAAAATAAGTGTGTCACAGTGAAATGCTGGAGATACCAACTTAAAACGTAAGGACGTCGGACATTTCATACTTAGTAACCTAATAGTTGCCCATTCTATTTCAAAAGGTTGGAGAGAAGGCTGTTTTAGAAAATGAATGCATGTTCTTTGCACATTACAAAATAGCCATAGAAATGTAAAGACACTGTGGGTTTATCTTTGTTCACTATTGGCTGAAGAACTGACTGATAAAAGTAATTGAAGATTGAATCCTGTTAACAGTGGAGCTGTTAGATAAATGATGGCACAATGGTGCACACTGGAATACTACCCAACCATCAAAAAGAACAATGTAGCTCTCTGTACACTGACACAGAAACATCTCCATGATGTATCAAGAGGAAAAAAAGTAAAAATAGTTATAAATCTTTGTATGCACATGTATAGATAAATCACTTGGAGGGCAATAAACTATTTGTAGTGCTTTTTCCAGGAGGTAGAATTTCAGATGCCCTCCTTTGTTAGTATATATGTAAATGTCTTCCTCATTCTTTAGATTGGTATAATCTAAGAAGAGATTATATAGTCACAACTGTCAAAATACATACGTCACTGATTACTTAGCACCCATCTAGATATTTCCCAGATCTGAAGTCTGATTTCAGTTAATATTGCTTTGGAGAATGAACTTGCCTAAATTGTAATTTTGGAGAGTCATGCTGATTACAAGCTCCTCAGATTAGGTTTACGTGCAACATTTGCAAAAAGCAGCACAGCAGATGCTGTCATGAGACCTATGATCTATTCACAAGTGCGACTCTGATGCAAGGAAAGAGGTCAAAACAATGCTATTAGGTAATTTTAAGAAAGCAAAATCAGACTAAATATTTATTTCCTAAAAACCTACATACTAATTTCTTAGGGATCATAATATTAATGTATTTAAACAAAGATGAGAGAATAAGAAAAGAGTAAGACCCAGCTGGGCTGGGGGCTCATGCCCGTAATCCCAACACTCTGGGAAGCCAAGGTGGGTGGACTGCTTGAGCTTAGGAGTTTGAGAACAGCCTGAGGAAGAGCGAGGCCTCCCCCCCATCTCTAAAATTATCTGGGCATTGTGGTAGGCACCTATAGTCCCAGCTACTTGGGAGTCTGGGGCAAGAGGATCAGTTGAGCCTAAGAGTTTGAGGTTGCTATGGGCTGTGATGTCATAGCACTCTACCAAGGGTGATGGAGTGAGACTCTGTCACAAAAAAATTTTTTTTTAAAGTAAAAAAAAAAATAGAGTAAGACCTCTTCAACCTCTCCACTTCTGCTTCTCACACAAGGGACTCATTGCCCCCATGAAGTATTAAGAGCTGGCCATCAGATTCAAAAAGTCATATTCTGGCCTTCTTAATGTTTAATAGGGGAACTTGGGTGATTTAACAACTAATTTGGAATAACATCTAATTTAGTATAAATACAAGCAATAGACCTTGAATTTATTATTAAAGTGGTTCTTTGATCAGTCAACTGGTGTATCATCTTAAACATTCATAATAACTGACCACATTTCTCAGGATAATTACCTTGTTTATGGGTGATTTTTCCAAACTCCTACCACATTCATGTGCTAAACAAGTCAAATGCAATGGTTCTGAAGTTAAGCACAACCATTAACACTTTTGCCTTGTTAAAACTAGAAATAGCTACTAATTTTTAGTTTTTAGATAATAATCCTTTTATGGTTATAATAAAATACATGCTCATTTAAGACAAATTTGGAAAATATGAAAAAGCAGGAACAATGACCTACACACAAACCCTTCACAAACCTCTCTTTAAAGCAGAGGTTCTCAACCTGTGGCTTGCAACCCACAGGAACTGTGTTAAAGGCCCATGGCATTCGGAAGGTTGAGAACCACTGCCTTTTAAAAGGCAGCCATTACTGTTTGATTATCCTTGATTGCATTCTTTTTTCCGAAATATTTTTTTCTCCACAAAGATTGCCTTGTACACAAAGTATTTTTTACTGCACATTATATTCTTAGTACTTTCCTAGGAAGCTAAATTCTCCAAAACCAAATTTTCTTTAAAAACATTTTAGACGAACAGAAGGAATGCATTTTCTCTGAAGAAAATCTGGAAATTACTAAAAAGCAAAAGAAAAGCTCACATAATTTCACTGTCTAGAGATACCAGTAACCTTTAAGAACATATCTTTCCAATAAGCTTTTGTTCACCATATAAACTTTTCTCTTAAAAAACTGGATTCAGGCTTGGTGCCTGTAGCTCAGCAGCTAGGGCGCCAGCCACCTGCATCGGGGCTGGTGGGTTCAGACCTGGCCTGGGCTTGCCAAAACAACAGTGACAACTCCAACGATAGCAACAAAAAATAGCTGGGTGTTGTGGCAGGCACTGCAATTGGAAGGCTGAGGCAAGAGAATCACTTAAGCCCAAGCATTTGAGGTTGCTGCGAACTGTGACACCATGGCACTCTAGTGAGGGCAACATAGTAGACTCTGTCTCAAAAAAAAAAAAAAATTGAATTCAAAGCATTTATACTATATGCTTTTTCACTATGTCATAAACACTTTCGTTGATCCTACATTTCTATAGGGTATCCCAAAAATCACCACACATAGGGAAAATAGCTGGTTTTTCTATTTTTAGTACAGATGGGGTCTTGCTCTTATGCAGGCTGGTCTTGACCTCCTAAGCTCAAGCAGTCTCCCCACCTCAGCTTCCCAGGTTAGGGTGGGAGGATTACAGGCATGAGCCATCGTGCCCAGCCTATGAGGGTCTTCTCTTACTAGAATATATATATTTTAACATGAGTTTTAACTCTGTGCCTTATCTTTGTAAAATATGTGATTATTACTAGCACACATTAATGGGAAGTTAGTATATGTACCACCCTCACTGGTTACTCTTGAGGCTTAAAAAGGATTTTGAAAGCATTCGTAACTTATCAGGTATATACTCTCTGACTCAAAGATCAGTTGGTATTGTTATATTCAAAAAGTAGAAGTACTTCTTAGTATTATTACTACAAAAAACATAATATTTAAATTTTCTGGACCAGGGCTTATATTTCTTGAACTGCAGTAAACTATCTGCAATGCCCAGATAGTTTACTACAGTAAACTATAGTCCAAAGAGCAGCAGGGCATATATATCTGACTTTCATTCTTGGCTTTGCCACTAACAAGAGGTGGGACCTTGAGTAAGTCACTGCTTTCTCAGAGCTTCAGCGTCCTTGAATCTTAAATGTAAGGGCTGAACTCTGGGATCTCTTCCTCATTCTTGACATTTGTAATCTAGACTTCCTGGAACCTAAGGGCATTCTCCAGCCAGTACAGCCTAAGAAGGCATGTAACACTTCATGTTAAGAGGTGGGCTCTTTTACCAAATGATAATTTTATTTCTCACAGCAATAATATCCTGCAGGAGTCCATTAGCTGTGTCACCTCAGGCAAGCTATTTAACAACTTCAGGGAGCCTATCCCTTCATCGGGGAAAAAAAAAAGCTTTAGGTAAAAGGGTACCTGATAATGTTACCTCTCTTTCTCTCTTTAACATTTAAAACTTTTCTCTCCCTTTCTCTACTTGTTTGCTAAATCTTTTATCTTGAGCATTTTAGAATAAAAATGATACTTATGTCTGAAATAATTACTATAATAAATTTTCCCATCTCTTCTGTAGAGATGAATTTTGAGATAGAATATAGTGAGGGTTAAGGAAACAGTAATCATGAGTACTAGATTCCAAATAGGGTTAAACAAGTATCTTAAAAGTAAAGGGACAGATTCACCAGTGCCTGCAGAGGAGGAAAACAAAGATGTCCGGCCAGGACACATGTGTTTCTGGAAGTACAGTATATGCTACAGATGAACTACAGTGTATTTGCTACAATCTGTAATTCTACCTTGTAGTTAAAATGGAAGGAGGAGGACTGAAAGCATGATAGGTTTTTAAGGGAAAGTTAACATAAAAATATTTATCTGCCTTCTTCAAACAAAATAAAAAAACCAAAAACATTAGGTAATAATTATTCCTATAATCTCCAACATCAAGAAGTTTACCAGTCAATCTAAATGTGCTAAAAACACAATGAAAATTATGTTCAGAAGTAATAAGAAAGCAGAAAGGCAGGCACACATTTTCATCAAGTATACAATTTGTTTTTATTTACAATACCCTATAAAAATGTAAATTTAGAAACTTTTATTTTCATTAATTAGAACCAAACAAAAAAGATAATGCACAGTAAGGAAGAAATAATAATCAAGTATCCACTTGATCTCTTGTGAAGGGAAGGTAGGAAAGGCGCGCAGTGGAAACCGTCAGTAGATAATGGTAGAGGGAAGCTTATGCCATTAGGAAACAGCTGGTGGAGCCTGGGACTACAGGATTGGAAGAAATGGAGACTGTGAACAAAGACAGCTGGTCATAACAGAGAATCTTTCTGTTGTACATGTATGTGCAAAATTTTATTCTTGTTAAATATCATAACCTGTCCCCCCCACTACATTCAAAAAGGTAAGGACAGCAGAAAGGAGATAAGGACGGTCATATCAAATTAATCAGATTTAATTTTCTTCAGGGCTGTAATCTTTAGGAATTAAACCCCTTATCTTGGATGATTGCTGAATAGGACAGGGGTGAGTGGAAAAAAAATCATGGCAGGCTGTGCCCGCTAGTATTCAAACCCAGGCCCCAGGCTGCCTGGGAATGGGACCTGGAGAGATGAAACAGCAATGACAGCAGTTTTGCCCTGGTGCAGAGACGCTGAAGAACAAAGGAGGCTGAACTGAGCATCCACAGTTACACCTGGAGGTTTCTACCCATGACACCAAATAAAAATGGGGAAGAGAGAAGTAAAGCATGGCTTACTGAAGGATTCTCAGGAAGACAGGGCGAGTGTGCAAAAGGCAACACTGCCCAAAGCAGGCTGTAAGTGAGGATCATCCTGGGTGATCTTGAATGCACTTGACGGGACAGGTTCAAGTACACTGTAGTTTTAGAAGGAAAAAGGTGTATCCATGTGCTGTTTCCGCTAAGGTGGACAGAAACAAAGGAAATACAGGTGGGAAAGAGAAAAAGGACTTAGCATACAGCTGGGCACCAGCCAATTAAGAGTTCTGATTTCATTAAATGTGCTGCATACCCTGTATTTATATTTAAAACAAGTAGAACCCAATAATTATAAAATGGAATAGAAACCAATTAAAAACACATCAGCTGGTTTGTGTTTAGAGGAGGTATAAGTCAACTAAATAGTTTTCAATCTAAAACTCATTCTTTAAGGACCCTCTGAAGGCCACATAAATGTATGCATAGGGTTTGAGTGTGTATATGTGTATCTATATCTTGATTTCTATTTAATTGGCTCTCCTACAGTCATATTAATATGGGGAAATGAAAAAAAAAAGACTTCAATAGGATGACAGAAGGAATACTTTGGCAGGCTATAATCTACTTTGAACTGGAATAACTGTGGTGGGATAGAGGGAGAGATTATATTTGTGTGTCTAGGGCAAAGAAAATGCAAAATTGACTAAAAGTAGGACATGCAGAATTTTAACATAGAATGTAAAGAAGAAACCAGCAGAAGTATCACCCAGCCAAATTTTACAGAGCAGTGGGGAAATATCTGGCATTTAGAGAACCCCTGGAAACAGGAATCGATCCCATCAGACTTTGCTTTGGGGAATAAGCTACCTTCCCTCCCTCATTAAAAACACTCCATTGGTGATGGCAGCAGTGCAGGTGGCAGCCAAAAGGAGGTACAGGACACATTTGGAGATCTTTTATCGTATCCCCTGAACTAGCCTATGGATATAAAGAAAGAGAGAAAGGAAACTTGTTTGTATAAATGAGTTAAAACAGAAGGCAATCTTTTGTGTTAAAGTAACATACTTGTTAAGAATTCTCATAGGACACCCAAGATTTTCTTTACTTTTAGCATGTAGTCAACTTCTATGAGGACACTTTTGCACCCAGTACAGTGTTTTATATCTAGTACATACACAAATAGTTAAATAAATATCAATCTCTTCCATAAAATTCAGTTTTATTTCCCCTCCCCCTCCACCCCTCCCAATCATAACTTCTAAAGTGCCAACTTTAGTGAGATGTCTGTTCCAAACTTACTGCAGTTTTGTCTCCAGCAAGTTCAGTTTCTGCCGGTCAACATAGCGAGAAAAGAGGGATACTAGGTTTGTGGGTATAGAGATTGGCTTGGCCAGGGCTGCTTGGGGAATCCGTAGAAGTTCTCGGGTTGCCATGAACATCACCTCTGTCCTGATAAGGGAAAACCATTAACAACATGAGATTAAAAAAAAAAAAAGATTACTTAAAAGAACTTGAGAGAAGAAACAGTCTGTACTGACCACTGATTATTTTGCATTGATTCTGTGGCAGAGTCTGAACTCTGTAGGTCTTCTCCACGGCTCAGGAGGATGAGAAGCAGTGACAGGCCAAACTACAAAAAAAGAGGGAATCAAACTCAAGATAGCCTCTAACCCTCCTCCACCACTGCTGAGGGGATCCTAGCGTTAGATGGGGAATAGCACTAAATCAAAGTGACTTGGCGCTGTACTATTCTGTGAAATCAGGTAAAGATCAGGCAAACATGAGCACAAAAGGCTGCCTCCTTCTCTAGGCTTCATTTCTGGCCCACCTGCAACCAAACAGCCAATGGAAAGTCATGGTGTCCCAACAGGCCACCCTATTTCCCACCCTGAGGTGAAAAGATATTTTTTTCCCTGCCACAGATAATGTAGAAAGATTTGGCTTTTCTCATAAGATCCAAAATGGATTAAAAAAGAAAGTCAAATGAAGACAAACTTTGATATGGAAAGTAAAACTCAAAGAAAAAAATGTAAAAAATATTACATGGGTTGTTTGCGTGGTGGCTCACGCCTGTAATCCTAGCACTCTGGGAGGCTGAGGCAGGTAGATTGCTTGAGTTCAGGAGCTGGAGACCAGCCTGAGCAAAAGTGAGACCCCATCTCTACTAAAAATAGAAAAACTGAGGCAAGAGGATTGCTTGAGCCCGAGTTGGAGGTTGCTGTGAGCTATGACCCCATAGCACTCTACCCAGGGCAAGACAGCTTGAGACTCTGTCTCAAAAACAAAACAAACAAAAAAATTAAATGGAATAAGATATTTTTTTTTTTTTTTTTTTTTTTTTTGATACAGAGCCTCAAGCTGTCCCCCTGGGTAGAGTGCTGTGGCATTACAGCTCACAGCAACCTCCAACTCCTGGGCTCAAGCGAGTCTCTTGCCTCCGCCTCCCAAGTAGCTGGGACCACAGGCGCTCGCCACAACGCCTGGCTATTTTTTTGGTTGCAGCCGTCATTGTTGTTTGGCGGTCCGGGCTGGGGATTCGAACCTGCCACCTTAGGTGTACGTGGCTGGCGCCTTAGCCGGTTGAGCTATAGGCGCCGAGCCACAATGTCTTCATTGTACAGTTGAAATTTTGACTATGATATATAATGCCTTAAGAATATTTTTATATTAATGTCTTTTTTATTGTGATAAAATATATATAAAACATTTATAGGCATACTTCATCTTATTGTGCTTTATTGAACTTCACAGATACTGTTGTTTAGTTTTTTCACAAATTAAGGAGTTTGTAGCAACTCTTCCTGAGCAAGTCCATTGTTGCCATTTTTCCAAGTGTATGCTCACTTTGTGTCTCTGTCTTGCATTTTGGAATTTGTGCAATATTTCAAACTTTTTAATTATCATGTATCCGTTATGGTGGCCCATGATTAGTGATCTTTGATGTTGCTAGTGTGATTATTTTGAGGCACCAAAAAAATAATGTGTGTATTCTGACTGCTCCACCAGCTAACCAGCCAGCAGTCATCTTTGCAGTTTGGTTTTATTGTTTTTTCAAGACAGTGTTTCAACTGTCACCCAGGCTGGAGTTCAGTGACATGATCATAGCTACAACCTTAAATTCCTGGTGTCATGTGATCCTCTTGTCTCAGCTTTTCAATTTAGGTGGGACTACAGGTTCATGCCACCATGCATGGTTAATTTTTAAATTTTTTTCGAGATGGGGGTCTCACTATGTTGCCCTGGCTGGTCTTGAACTCCTGGCCTAAAGCAGTCTTCCCTCCTTACTCTCCCAAAGTATTGAGATTATAGGCATGAGCCACCATACCCAACCTGCCTTTGCTATTCTTAGACTTTTGTGTTTCCATATGCATACAACATGCCAATTCTTACCAAAAAACCCAAAATCTATATACATATATATATATATATAGAGAGAGAGCGCGCAACTTGGGAAGGCTTGACATTTTTACAATACTGAGTCTTCTATTCATAATATTCTGATATAGTCCTCTAGTTATTTAAACCTTCTTTAATTTCTTTTATTAAGATTTTATAATTTTCTGCATAGAGATTTCATACTTCATTTATTAGATTGTTCTGATATGTGACCTTTTGAAGTTATTATAAATGGTCCTATTTTTCAAGTTTCACTTTCTTTCTATAGATATGTAGAAATACAATTAATTTTTGTAGATAGATCTTAATATTTATTGGATTTGATAAAATCATTTATATATTCTAATAATTTTTTGTATATTCTCCTGTTTTGAACTTTTTGCCCATGACAGTTTTTGCTCACCATTTTATTCCCTGAATCTAGCACAATAACTGTAAGTTGATATTTCCTTTTTGGGGGGGGATAAGACCAGAGTCTCACTTTGTTTTCCTCAGTAGAGTGCCATGGTGTTATAGCTCACAGCAACCTCAAACCCTTGTGCTCAAGAGATCCTCTTGCCTCAGCCTCTCGAGTAGCTGGAACTACCTACAGGTGCCCACCACCACACCTGGCTATTTTTAGAGATGGGGGTCTCCATCTTGCTCAGGCTGATCTCCAACCCATGAGCTCAGGCAATCCACCTGCTTCAGCCTCCCAAGTGCTAGGATTATAGGCATGAGCCACTGCGCCTAGCCTAAGTTGTTATTTCCTAATCTTCATTTTTTTGAATCCTGCCTTCATCGTTTTTTTTTGTTGTTGTTGTTGTTGTTGCTTTGTTTTTTGAGACAGAGTCTCACTATGCTGCCCTTGGTAGAGTGCTGTGGCATCACAGCTCACAGCAACTGTAAACTCTTGGGCTTAAGGCTTAAGTGATTCTCTTACCTCAGCCTTTCAAGTAGCCGCAACAGCCAGTTTTTTTTTGAGACAGAGCCTCAAGCTGTCACCCTGGGTAGAATACCATGACGTCACAGCTCACAGCAACCTCCATCTCCTGGGCTTAAGTGATTTTCTTGCCTCAGCCTCCCAAGTAGCTGGGACTACAGGTGCCTGCAACAATGTCCGGCTAATTTTTGGTTGTAGCTGTCATTGTTGTTTGGCAGGCCTGGGCTGGATTCGAACCTGCCAGCTCTGGTGTATGTGGCTGGCGCCTTAGCCGCTTGAGCTACAAGCACAGAGCCCCAGCTATTTTTTTGTTGTAGTTGTTGCAGTTGTCATTATTGTTTAGCTGGCCTGGGCCAGGTTCAAACCTGCCAGCCTTGGTGTACGTGGCCATAACCATTGTACATGGGCACCGAACCTCAAATAGATTCTTTTAAAAATTTGCCTCAGGCTGGGCGCAGTGGCTCATGTCTATAATCCTAGCACTCCAGGAGGGTGAAGCTGGTGAATTGCCTGAGCTCAGGAATTCCAGACCAGCTGGTCTGAGAACAGGACTCTAAAAATAGCCAGGCATTGTGGTGGGCACCTGTAGTCCCAGATACTTGGGAGGCTGAGGCAAGAGAATCACTTGAGCCCAAGAGTTTGAGGTTGCTGTTAGCTATGATGTTGAAGCACTCTACTGAGGGTGACAAAGTGAGACTGTCTCAAAAAAAAAAAAAAGTAAATAAAATGAAAAATAGGCTCGGTGCCTGTAGCTCAAGCAGCTAAGGCACCAGCCACATACACCAGAGCTGGAAGGTTCGAATCCAGCCTGAGCCTGCCAAACAACAATCACAACTACAACCAAAAAATAGCCAAGCATTGTGGCAGGTGCCTGTAGTCCCAGCTACTTGGGAGAATGAGGCAAGAGAATCACTTAAGCCCAGAAGCTGGAGGTTGCTTTGAGCTGTGATGTCACAGCATTCTACCCAGAGCGACAGCTTGAGGCTCCGTCTATAAATAAATAAATAAATAAAATGAAGAATAGCTGGGCATTGTGGCAAGCTCCTATAGTCCTAGCTACTTGGGAGACTGAGGCAAGAGAATCATTTGATTACAAGAGTTTGAGGTTGCTGTGTGTTATGTCACCACAGCACTCTACCAAGGGCAACAGAGTAAGACTATGTTTCAAAAAAAGAAAAATTCACATCAAATTTAGCAGTTATCTGTGAAAAATATAAACTTCATGTGGAAGTCTTTTTAAAATACATTTGTAACTGTAAAAGCGTGAAACTTCATCTTTGTTTTACATAAATCTCCGGTAAATCTCTGTAATTACTCCAGGTATGCATATTACACTTTGGGACACATTGCCATAAATGTTAGTTATTTCAGGTAACGTTATTATCAAAATGCTTAAACATAGTAAAATATTGCCATAGCTAATAATATCATTAGTACTTATTTTTTATTTATTTATTTATTTTTTTGAGACGGAGCCTCAAGCTGTCCCCCTGGGTAGAGTGCTATGGTGTCACAGCTCACAGCAACCTCCAACTCCTGGGCTCAAGCAAGTCTCTTGCCTCCGCCTCCCAAGTAGCTGGGACCACAGGTGTCCACCACAACGCCTGGCTTATTTTTTGGTTGCAGCACTCATTGCTGTTTGGAGGGCCCGGGCTGGATTCGAACTCGCCACCTTAGGTGTATGTGGCTGGCGCCTTAGTCACTTGAGCCATGGGCGCCAAGCCAGTACTCAATTTTTAAAAGTTGACTAACTATATATTGTATTTTGTGTGATTACGATGAGTATGCTTATAATTATTAATTTGTGTTACCAAATGGAATATGTCTGTATATTTAGATGTGAAACATTCATATACAAATTAATTGCCTGCATTAAAGGTTTCCCCAAATTCAGGGTAAAGGGAGTTATTAGTGCCTCCTACAATAAAGATGAGACAACTATACCAAGAACAAATCCTATTGTCAGGCGAAGTGGCTCACTCCTGTAATCCTAGCACTCTGGATGACCCAGGCAGGTAGATCGCTTGAGTTCTGCCCTGAGCCAGAGAGTGACCTCCTCTCTAAAAAAAAATAGCTGGGCTTTGAAGTGGGCACCTGTAGTCCCATCTACTTGGGAGGCTGAGGCAAGAGGATCCCTGAAGCCCAAAGAGTTTGAGATTGTTGTGAGCTATGACGTCATATGCTGTGATGCTGTGGCTCTCTACCCAGGGCGACAAAATGAGACAATATATTTGCTTTTCTGTTCTTGTGATACTTTACTAAGAAGAATGTGCTTCAACTCCATCCAGGTTAACACAAAAAATGTAATTTCCATCTTATTATGGCTGAATAGTACTCCATGGTATACATATATCACAGTTTGTTAATCTTTTTCTGGGTTGATGGGCATTAGGGCCTTTCCACATCTTGATGATTGTAAATTGAGCTGCAATAAATAATCTAGTGCAAATGTCCTTATGATGAAAAGATTTTTTTTTTCTTCTGGGTAAATACCTAGTAATGGGATTTCAGGATCAAATGGGAGGTCTAATCTGAGTTCTTTTTAATGAAGTGAAATATATAAAGTTTTTCCTTATTAGTTTTGTTAGCCTGAGTTCCTCAGAAACCAGAGCCTGATTTTACTATTAGGGAGTTTAGGGAGCAGATGGGAGAGACAAGGGGTGTGAAGCAGCCAACATGAGGATGTTTCATTAACCTGGACACATTAACTCAAACTGGGAGTTCAATCTGGGCACTGTGTTCTCAATGAACAAACTGCATCTCAAGACCACCCTGGGATAAGTGAAATAGGGAAGAAATGGGAAAAAAATTATTCACTGGCTTTTGCTTCTCATTGACCAAAATTTCATCCCATGGGGCATTATCTCCTTTACACTTACTTCTAGGTTGCTCATATAAGTTTGCAACTTAAAAAACAGACAAACAAAACTTTTTACTGTCATATTAATGGAGGTTAGTGACTGAATAGCAATAAATACATGGTTGAATCCATTACATTCACAGAAAATCTTTTCTTTTTTCAGAAAGGGGGTCTCATTGTGTTGCCTAAGCTAGCCTTGAACTTCTGGGCTCAAATGATCAGTCCAGCTTCAGCCTCCCAAGACACTGGGATTAGGCCACTTTGCTAGTGGGAAACCATGTTTTCTAAATGGTTATTACTGGTGCATAGGTACACTGGTAATTTCAGAGTATTGTTATTACTGTCACTGAGCAGGGAATTCCCAGGCCCAGGTCTTGTCTAAAGACTGTCAATGTTTTTATCAGCCTACACTCACTTGGCACATTGCTACCCATAAATCTATAGCCCCAAGCAGAAGGCTGGCAATAGTTTTGTTCAGCTTGCAAGTAGGGACAGGTGTGTCCTTGGCTTTAAGCTATTAATAAAATCCTGACCCGAGTCCTCTACTTCCTGGGGAGCACAGAAGCCTTACCTTACCTTACCTCACAGAAGCCAAATTTCTGACACTTACCCTTGCTTCTAGACTCATTTCATAATTCGAGAGATCTGTAGCTTCACCACATTCATGGGGCGGATTATCTCATTTCAGAGTATATTAGTCCACTCGGGATGCGTAACACAATAATATGGATTGTGCATCTAAACACCAGATGTTTATTTCTCATGGTTCTCAAGGCTGGGATGTCCAAGATCAAGACCTGGTGGGTTATCTTATAAGGGTACAAGTGAATCTTT
>CAUYTI010066530.1:0-14483 GCA_963575145.1 Galago senegalensis | reverse complement strand
GGCCATTTTTTGGTTGCAGCCATCATTGTTGTTTGGCGGGCCCGGGCTGGGGATTCGAACCTGCCACCTTAGGTGTATGTGGCTGGCGCCTTAGCCGCTTGAGCCACAGGCGCCAAGCCTGTAGAATTTTCTAATGAATATTTTGTAAATGTAGATTCACCTACAATTTCCCACTTTTCCTTTGTATGACGACTTCTGGGACACACTGTAGAGTCAGTTATACCTGGAACAACTCCTGTCCCAGAACTTAATTCTGCAGGGGACAGAAAGGATGTTTACTGCAACTGCTCCTGTCCCAGAACTTAATTCTGCAGGGGACAGAAAGGATGTTTACTGCAACTAGAGAAGTTCAGAGGGCAGGATGCTTCGCAGCTAAACCTGAAGCCATCTCCTCGAGGGATCATGATCTCTTGACTCCTGTACCCACTGTCTCCCATACTAGAAATCTGCCTTCTCTTAACTACTCCTCTGAAATATGCTTATAGGTACAACTCACTTTATAGATGATTTCCTGGGAATGTAATTTACAGGTTCATAAGTGAGCTCTTTTTTGGCATTTTAAATTACTTAACTTTTTTCTTTTTTTGTGAGACAGCGTTTCACTTTTGTTGCCCTTGGTAGAGTGCCATGGCATCACAGCTCACAGCAACCTCAAACTCTTGGGCTTAAGCGATTCTCTTGTATCAGCCTCCCAAGTAGCTGGGAATACAGGTGCCCACCACAATGCCTGGCTACTTTTTGGTTATAGTTGTGATTGTTGTTTGGCAGGCCTGGGCTGAATTTGAACCCTCCAGCTCCTATATATGTGGCTGGTGCCCTAGTTGCTGAGCTACAAGTACCAACCCTAAATTTTGCTTAACTTTTAAAAAATCAAATCTTGGTGGGTGGCACCTATGGCTTAAGGAGTAGGGTGCTGGCCACATATATTGGAGGTGGCAGGTTCAAACCCAGCCCTGGCCAAAAACTGCAAAAAACCCCACAAAAATAATAAATAAATAAATAAAATGAAATCTTGCCTCGGCTCCTGTAGCTCAGTGGCTAGGGCACCAGCCACATACACTGGAGCTGGTGGGTTTGAATCCAGCCTGGGCCTGCCAAACAACAATGACAACTACAACCAAAAAGTAGCTATATGTTGGAGCGGGCACCTGTAGTCTCAGCTACTTGGGAGGCAGAGGCAGGAGAATCGCTTGAGCCTAGGAGTTGGAGGTTACTATGAGCTGTGATGCTGCAGCACTCTACCCAGGGTGACAGCTTGAGGCTCTGTCTCAAAAAAAAAAAAAAAGTAGCTGTGCATTGTAGTGGGAACCTGTAGTTCCAGCTACTTGGGAGGCTGAGGCAAGAGAATTGCTTAAGCCCAAGAGTTTGAGGTTGCTGTGAGCTGTGACACCATGGCACTCTACCAAGGGTGATATGGTGAGACTCTTTTTTTTTTTTTTTGTGGTTTTTGGCCGGGGCTGGGTTTGAACCCGCCACCTCTGGCATATGGGGTTGGCGCCTTACTCCTTTGAGCCATAGGTACCACCTGGTGAGACTCTTGTTTTTTTTTTTAAAAAATAAATCTTACTTCAATTAAGAGAAAATATTTACTACTTTCAGAAATCCTATTGTGAATCTTTCTGTATGTAAAGAGAAAATTACCAGTCTCGATTTTTTTAAATATTGGGCTTGATTAAAGGGAATTGCAGCTTCAACCAAATCCCTTGTGAATACTCAAACAGGCCAAGTCCCCACTGTTAAGATTTTGAAGTGCTAGAACAGTTTCTTATGGAACAGATACAGGTTTAGTGGAATATGGTCTGCTGCATGACATCCAAATCCATATGTAGATCCTCTTAGTGCATCCCAGGCATTAAAAAGAATCCAGATGTGGCTCGATGCCTGTGGCTCAAGCGGCTAAGGCCCCAGCCACATACACCTGAGCTGGTGGGTTTGAATCCAGCCTGGGCCGCCAAACAATGAAAGCTGCAACCAAAAACTAGCTGGTCATTGTGGTGGGCGCCTGTAGTCCCAGCTACTTGGGAGGTGGAGGCAGGAGAATCACTTGAGCCTAGGAGTTGGAGGTTGCTGTGAGCTGTGATGCCACAGCACTCTACCCGAGGCAACAGCTTGAGGCTCTGTCTCAAAGGAAAAAAAAAATCCAAATGTAGAAAACTCTAGTATCCTGTGAGATAGGAGTAATTGCTGCTTACAAATGTCAGGGTAAGATACTCTGTGATCCTAAAGTGTTTCACAAATCAAACAAATTGTGATTTGTCTAGTTTCAGTTTTATATGCAATTTAGTCTAATTCTTCGACAGTAATCTGTCAATAATCATCCTTATATGGTGTGTCATTGTAATTCAGTTAATTAAAATTAAAACAATCTGTTCATCTAATTAGTGTTCATTGAGTGCCTACTGTGAGCCAGGTAGATGCCAGAATAGGAAGATGGATAAAATGACCACTACTTTCAAGGACCTTTTGGTGTCAGTGAGGAATGGAAACACGTGGGTGCAGAAGTGAAATATGGTGAGCTATGTCCATAGAAGGATACACAAAGTACTGTGGACATGCCAAGAACAGGGAGATCAACCAGAGAAGCCATTCTTAGTCAACTATTGCTTCTAGGTCACTGTCCAAAGCCCCACTTGGTCCATATTCCCTTTCTAAGAATGTACAGTGACTCCCCGTCACCAACCACGTAAAGTCCAAAGTCTTCCACAGTAGTCTGTGGTCTCAGCCAACTCTGTGTAATCTCTTTTCTGTAACCTTTAATATACACACATATACATACACCTGGTTTATCATCACCTTTAAACTTGTGTTTCTGCTCTTCACATCTGGAGTGCCATCCCTCTTGCCTTTTACCTATCTAAATCCTGCTTCATCTTTCAAGGCCCAGATCGTGCCCTACCTTGGTGGCACTGTACCAGTTGGACTAGTGCTCATGCACGAATGCTCTCATCTCTGGACTCCAATCAGATTTACCACTTAGTCATTTGGACAGGATTGTAAGCTATCCCGGAGTAGAGACTGTGTTTTTTTCTCAGGATAGGAGCCACATGCCACACCTCCCAAAACCCTGACAAAGTGCTGAACAAGTCAGTCATTGACTGGTTGGATGATGGCTAGATAACAGGGCTGACTGTAAAAGTGAGCCTGTCTCTGATCTCTGTAATTCAGGTTGTTTATGAGAGGACATTCAGACCCTCATCACCCACTGCCACAACTTGCCATTTACCCCAGGATATGTTTAATCTGTCCAATGCCCCAAGGATCACAGGGTCTTGATTTCTGACTCCATAGACAAGCTGTGCTAGTTGAGATTTGACCCTGGATAGCTGGTTTGTGATTAGCTGGACCATACTGTAGTGCAGTACAGGGCTAGTCATGCCTTGAGAAGAAGAGTTAGGCTTTGTCAAAATAGCAAGTATTTGGAGCCCACGCATTTGACTTCAGCCCTGCTTTCCTTTGCCCTTTTACAAATGATATCAGATGGTCCATGGCACGACTTAGTGATAGCTCTAGAATTTGCTTGGCTACCTATAAGGCTCAGCAGGCAGGAGATGTCCCAAAATTTTAAGGCTGGAAAAATGGAACTAAGAAGTTTGATTGGAAAGGGGTTAGATTAAGACTCTTGGTAAAGGACGAGGTCGACATTTGTGTTATTTATTTTGTTCTAATCAACACTGCCTGTTTTGGAGACAAGAGGCTTAAAACAGAAAGGGATGGGGGTGGGAATCCACAGTGTCCTACTGCAGGCTGCTTCCTTGAAGGAAAATCAGCAGCTTCTCAAGAGACCCATTTATACAAAGGAATTCTCCCCTCCCTTCCCCCACTACCTCTTTCCTTTCCCGCTCCTCTCAAGTTTGGCTGCTGTGATATCCCCTCTATGTCCTTCCCTGACTCCACCTAAAGCTAGGCACCCCTGCTACCCTGGAGATTGTTGGGACTCGATCCCAGTACCTTGCTTTCTGGGCAGAGGGGAAGTCCTGCTGGGCCCAGAGGTGAAGTAGGACTGCCTCTGGCCTCTTTCCCATCTTATCAGGGAATTTCTGGCGGGCACAGGCACACGTACACAAAACCACACACAGATACACACAGCCGAAGCCAGTGATGACGTTCCCCTGCCTGGCTGGTTATACATATGGGTGTGACTAGGTCAGAGTACAGGGAGGGTCTAAATATTTAGATACTGGACTGCCAAGCCCTTGTTGGAAACCAGGGATCATCTCAAAATGAACATTTGGAGAAAAAAGCAGCCCTGACAACCTGAAGCTGGTCTGGTGCTGTTTGCAAGGCTTTGGTGTAGTTACCAACTGGCCCAGCACTCACAGCTAAGTCTGGGTGTTTCATCGAACATAGATTCACAGAACACCAGCATCATGCAAGGCCATACTGTCACCATGGTGAGTAGAGACAAAAACAAGACCACTCCATAATCATGTGAATATGGACAAAAACATGAACATTGCCCAAACCTCAAAAACAACCAAACAGCCCCTGTCATGGCTAATGTAACTGCTGCTTCCTTACCAATTACAGCTTTAGCTTTGCTGTAGTCCACCCTCCTATTTGTATAAGATTTATTTATTTAATAATAAGATACCCAGGCCAGGCACAGTCACTCACACTTGTAATCCAAACTCTAGGAGGCCAAGGCAGGAGGATCCCTTGAGCTCAGGAGTTGAGACCAGCCTGAGCAAGAGCAAAACTAAAATAAATATCTACTAAAAATATAAAAAAAATGGGTGGGCATGGTGCCTGTAGCTCAAGTGGCAAAGATGCCAGCCACATACACCAAAGCTGGCGGGTTCGAATCCAGCCTGTGCCTCCCAAACAACAATAACAGCTACAACCAAAAAATAGCTGAGCATTGTGGTGGGCACCTGTAATCCCAGCTACTTGGGAGGCTAAGGCAAGAGAATCACTTAAGCCCAGGAGTTGGAGGTTGCTGTGAACTGTGATGCCATGGCACTTTACCCAGGGTGACAGCTTGAGGCTCTGTCTCAAAAAAGAAAAGAAAAAATTGGGCAGGGCCTGTGGCTCACTGAGTAGGGCACTGGCCCTATATACCGAGGGTGGTGGGGTTCAAACCCGGTCCTGGTCTAACTGCAACAAAAAAATAGCCGGCGTTGTGGCGGGCACCTGTAGTCCCAGCTACTTGGGAGCTGAGGCAAGAGAATCGCTTAAGCCCAAGGGTTTGAGGTTGTCAGCTGTGACACCACAGCAAGGGTTACAAAATGACCCCCCGTTTAATAAAAAAAAAAAAAAGGAAGAAAAAATTAGCTGGGCTTCCTGGTAGGTGGCTGTAGTCCCAGTTACTTGGGAGGCTGAGGCAGGAGGAGCTCTGAAGCCCAGGAGTTTTAGGTTGCTATGAGCTAGGTTGATGCCATGGCACTATAGCCTAGGCAACAGAGTGAGAATCTTTCCCAAAAATAATAATAGGGTGGTGCCTGTGGCTCAGTGGGTAGGGCGCCAGCCCCATATACTGAAGGTGGTGGGTTCGAACTGGACCCCAGCCAGCTAATAGCAGTGACAACTACAACAAAAATAGCTGGTGTTGTGGTGGGTGCCTGTAGTCCCAGCTATTCAGAAGGCTAAGGCAAGAAAATCACTCAAGCCCAAGAGTCAGAGGTTGCTGTGAGCTGTGATGCCACTGCTAATAATAATAAGATACCAAATATAATCAGATAATTACCCCTGCTTCCTGACAGTATCCAATCCAGAGCAAAGCCTGGCTTCTTTAAACCCTCCTCCAAGTCCCTCAGCCCAACTTGAATCCTGTGAGTCCTTTCTAGCTCCCTCTTCCCGAGACACCCCATGGTTCCCCACAGGGCAATTCCTTTGCTGCAATAAGCAATAAATCCAACTTATTCAATCACAAAAATGTGCCTGGTAGTCTTTGGCTGGAGAGCCTAAGTAATTTGGACAAAAATAGCCCTTATTTCTTCTGGTAGTCCACTAAGGCAGAGACCCCAGTGAGCTTTGCCTAACCCTTTATCTTCTTATAGATCTTACCTAGTCCCAGTGAAGCTTATGAGATCTGCATCTCAGTTGCAGAAGGCCCAGGAGTTATGTTTTCATGTCAGTAGACAGAGGTACCCAGCTTCCCAGGCAGGTTCCCACCTAGAATGTCTTGGCATTTGCACTGCAACACAAATGCTTCTCAGGCAGTACCTAACATGGGTGTTGAGTTTATAAATACATACACACTCTACCTGAAAGTATTTATTTACATAACATTTTCTACCAAACTTTCTGAGCAACAACTGCATGCTATGGTACTGTGGCAAGCCCTACAGAGGAAGATAAGTACTATGTAGTCCCTTCAATGGCTTTATAACTTAGTGGCAGCCACAAACAAGTCATGAGGGATGCTCTGCACAACCTAAGCACCAGAAATACAATGTGTGAGTTCTGATTGGAACGTCATTGCTCCTCTGTATTATTGTCCTGATTCTATTTAGGTTTTTCTGTCAGTGACCAAATCGTGGTCCTTCTCCCATTCTATGGTTGTGTCTTCTCTGTCGTTACTAGGAACAAAACATGGAGAGTGTGATGATAATTAATAGATGGAGCTGACTTTCCTTTTGCTCAGAGATTACACATCGCCCTCTTCACTTTTCCTTAGGCCTTCCATTCTCCCTCCCTCCTCTCGGAGTTTCTGCAGTCTTCTGTCTTTTTTTCCTTCTCCCTGTATTTCTTTCTCAGGTTCTAGGAGGTACCTACTCTCTCACCATATTTTTTCTCCAGAAGCAGTGGAGCACAGTGGAAAGAACACTTTTCTGGGTTTCAGTCTTAATTCTGCTGCCCACTACCCTACTTTCTAGGTCTCAGCTTCCTCATCCATAAAATGAGAGAACAGTATAATCTTTCCTCTTTTAGCCCTAACCTGGTATGTATGGAACAGTCTCTTGGTGCTTGGCATAGGACTTTCCCCACGTGTCTATGGGCTCCCTTGCTGTTTATCTCTAAGATCTAGAGTAGATGCTCATGGAACCCAAAGCCCTTGGTGACCATCTTCCCACCATACCTCTGCTGTCCCTTTGGCCAACCAGATTTACAGGTTTCTTGGGGTTTTGTTTTGTTTGGGGCTCCATGAAACACAGCCCTTAAGCTAATGTTTGGCCTTAAACCCAGAACCTCCCCAGGGAAGGTTTGACAGTGGGACTATTCTCAGCCATAATCCTAGCACATACATTCATTCCTAGCCATTTAATAGCTCCAAATCCCCCCCCCAAAAAAAAACCACCCTGCAGAACTGGTAGGTGGGCAGCTAACATAATCCAAGGAAGATCTCAACTTAATGCCAAGGAAGGACCTCAGAAAACCTCTTCATGCCATATAAGCCCCAAGTCCTAAGATTAGCCCTTACACCCTCCTTGTTCTTAGTCCATGGCCATTTCCACAATGACCATGGCCTTGGCAGAACCATGCCTTGAAGTGCAGTGACAAGTGAGCCAGGAAGCTTGCAAACCTCAGAACCCAGATCTTACCATACAGACAAAAGGAAACTGCATGTTAGGAAAAAATGACAATCCAGTACCATGATTTTCTGGGTGGGAAAGCATTCTTATTAAGGACCATGGCCCTCTGGAAGGAAAGGGGATCTTTAGGTGTTTCAGAGGCCAACAGAGCTCCTCCAGCTTGAAGCCTTCCCTGACCTGGCTTGAGGACCTCAGCCACCTTGTTGAAACTGGTATTCCAGGGCTTCGCCTGTAGCTCAGTGGGTAAAACACCCGCCCACATACACTGAGGCTGGCAGGTTTGAACCTGGTCCAGACCAGCTAAAACAACAATGGCAACAACAACAGCAAAATAGCCGGGCATTGTGGCAGGTGCCTATAGTCTCAGATACTTGGGAGGCTGAGGCAAGAGAATCACTTAAGCCCAAGAGTTTGAGGTTCTGTGAGCTGTGACACCATGGCACTGTACCCAAGAAAAGAAAAGAAAAGAAACTAATATTCCAAGTAACCCAGTGGAAGGGTGATGAGACAAGCCAATCCACTCATTCTTCCACTGTCTTCAAACTACTGTCACAAGGGTATAGGGTGAAACCGGAGAATATTTGGCCTCAAAGTCACCCCCACCCCAACTTGAACTGGTCTAACTACCAAGTTCCAGGAGGAAGCATTACAGTGACCTCTCAGGCTTTCAGTTTGACTAAATGCAGGGGGCCAGGAAAAATCTAGACTCTGGGTACTCCACACTTGGACCCTAGGGGGCACATGATGTTAGTTTGACTTAACAGCATAGGGCCAGAAAAGATCTAGGCTTGGGATACGCCACGCTTGCGCCCTAGGGGGCACACAATGTTAGTTTGACTTAACAACAGAGGGCCAGAAAAGATCTAGGCTTGAGATACTCACACTTGCGCCCTAGGGGGGCACACGATGTTAGTTTGACTTAACAGCAGAGGGCCAGAAAAGATCTAGGCTTGGGATACTCCACGCTTGCGCCCTAGGGGGCAGATGATGTTAGTTTGACTTAACCGCAGGGGGCCAGGAAAGATCTAGGCTTGGGATACTCCACTCTTGTGCCCTAGGGGGCACATAAGTTCCAAGTCCCCGCGGGCACAAGCAACCCTGCGTGCTTGCGCGTTCATTGGAACAGGAAGTTCCAAAGAAGAGACATCAGCTTTCAGGTGAGCTCCCGAGCGGTTCACCCGAGGAGGGAAGGGGATCCCCAGACACCCTATTTGGCAGGCACTCCCTGAAATGAGGTGGCTAATTACAAAAAGGACACCTTATAGCTTTGCCCAATGTTGCGAACATGCAGTTCCCTTTTGGGCATTCCCTGGGCGCCCCAGAATGGCATAGATAATCGTACTGGACAGAAGCGGAGAGTTCTCCACCGGGACTCTGGCCCACTACTTTCCTCCCGGGCACCGCACCAAATTCTTCCTCCGGAGCCCTGAGCGGTCCTAGTTAGACAGACGGGACGGGAAGAAGGGAGTGAGCGGTAGCAGGAAAGAGATCGAGGGGAAGTTTCTAGGGGTGTGCCGGGGAGCAGGGAGGATTCTCATTCTCATGAGTCAGCGGATCCAGCCCAGTGTGACTTCACTGCTTCCCCAGAAGAGGCGCCCGGGGCAGGAGGCCGCTTAGAGTGCAGCAGCAGGAGCGGAAGGTCGGAGCACCCGCTGCGTGCATCGCGCAGGGATAGGGCTCGGGGCTGGGGCAACGAGGGGAGGCCGCGCGCCAGCTGGCAAAGCTAAGGATAGAGGAGGAGACCTCCCCAGCCTTCTGGTCCTCCCGGGACACCAGTTCCCGTCGCCGCCGCCGCCGCCTCAGCCCCAGACGCCACGCCGCGCGCTTCCGCCTGTAGGTGGCGCTGCAGCGCGCCCCGCTCGTGTGGCGAGGGCGCTGAGCCCACCGGGATCCGGAGTTTGAAAAGCGCGCGAGCTGACAAAGCGAGTGGCCTGAGAAAGGCGTGAGGGGCCACCACAACCCCGCAGCCCCTTGGGCAGGCCCCCTACTCGAGAAAAGACTGCGCTCCCACCATAGTGGTGAGAGAGCAGTCCTGCCGCGCGAGCGCCTCAGGCGGGGGGCTGGCTAGTGCGTGCTTCTTCCAAGTCCCTCGGGCACCTCCCTGGTCCCGCAGAGCTTGGAGTGGCTCTTCACTGCAGCAAAGGGATTGCGGTTTCGGGGCGGTCTTTGCTCTCCTGGGATGGCTTTCTTGACCCGCGGGCAGTAGAATGGAAACTTTGAGTCGCGTCTGGGCGTTGGGGGTGGGTTTCCCTGAACAACCACTCTGTAGCCCCACTCCCTTGAGACGGACAATGCATCTCTAGCACAGGGACACAGATTGTGGCCAGGGCTCGGCCTAGATGAGGGCTAGAAGCTCAGCCTGAGTCGCATTAGGGGTTTTGTGCAGCTATACGTGTGTAAGAAAAAAAAAAGCTAAGAGGCTCGTCTGGGCTCAAACGTGCAACCGTGGGCTTCGTCGCCAGAGCTTTGGGTCCTAACTCATAATGCTGCGTTAGACCTCCTTATGGTGGTTCATAGTTAAGTGGTGGTTTAGCTAACATATTGTGAATATCAGGGCACAAAAATAACCTGTGGCTAGACACCTTTGAGTTGGGAGGGGGAGTAATTGGGGGCTCCGACCTCACCATTTCCAGAGGCTAGAGTGGCCCCTTCTGTGATGCGACTTTACATATAAAATATGTGCGAAGTGTTTCCCCTTTTTCTGTGCCAAAAAAGAAAAGCTTCACCCTGTACTAGCATTCTGGGTGCCACTTCTCCCCTGCCAGTCCAATCAGCTATCCTGCTTTCAGGGTGTCTTATGCCATCTGAGAAAGTTATCTAAAGATTTTTCCATAAAGAAGAGGAAAGGGGGGGAAACCCAAAGGATCCTCCTAAATGTTCCCAGGTTTCACTGTGTGCCAGGACAAATACCGTCTGTCTCCCGCCCAGACCTCAGAGCCCGGGCCTCCTTCCTACAGGGTGGTGCCCAGCTATTCCTGGAAACCCCCTTTCTCCTAGCCCCCTTCCCAAAGTGTCTCCTCCCAAAGCACTACTGAGGAAAAGGATCAAATTGGCAAAGTTTAACACCCACTCCTCCCCTCTTTCTGTCCCCTATCTGACCTGCAGTCGTCAGCCTGCACCCTCCCTTGATGCCATCATACTAGCTTCTCCCAGAGCAGGGCCTGAGCTGTGAGCTCTCCCTCCAGCCTGGCCCTGTGCCCTATTAGGTGACTGAGAGGGGATCTGATATACTAATTTGTGTTAATGTGATAATGGGTGCTAATGGGGTCACGTGCTAATTAATGATGGGCGGGTTCTAGCCTAACGTTACTGCCTCAACCCCAAGTGCAGGCTGCAGGATGGGAATTTCAGGCTGACTAATCTCTACAGCCAGCTGCAGGGGGCGGGGGAGTGGGAGGAACCGAAGCCTGGGACGATCCCAGGGTGCTGGTGCCTTTGGGCTGCTGCAGCCTCGGTTTCAGTTTCATCCTTGGCTGACATGTTCCCCCAACGAGTGGAATTGCTTTGGTTTCCCTCCAGCCTCTCTCCCCTCCCCTGCTAGCTTCCCTCCTTCAGTCCTTCACTTCGTGAGGGGAGAGATGGGAAGATAATTTGGCAGTGATGAAGAAAAAATGTACACGTAGACACTCTCAGACTCACAGGCTCCCATACCATACTGCCTTGCAGACACACACACACACAAACCCTCCACAAACACACACACACACTAGGGGACCGTGTACATCCAAGACTCAACCCCCCAACACACACACACACACACACACAGGCCGTGGTTACACCCTCACATCTGTTTCCCCACACAGATACAGACATAGGAAGGCAAGGCCCAAACAGAGACCATCTCACACACAGACCCACATGCACATTCACACACTCTTATACACCGGCCAGCAGCAGCAGCCGAGTTGGATGGCTTCCTTAAAAGAGGGCTGGAAAGTTTGTTTGCTGCCAGCGAAGGGGCCTAGACATTCCGTGAAATGACTCATACTGCACCTTTATAGACAATAAATGTTGCCCTTTTTTTTTTTTTGCATTCAACAACAACAACAACAACCTTCAAGCCCTGACGTGGGGCGGGTGGGTGGGGAAACTGTCCAGTGGCTGCATTCCCATTGGGCTGCTGCTATGGCTTTCTACTAACCTTCTGTCTAACAAATGCCTCAGGCTTGTCCTCATTTCCCTGGGAGATGGAGGAAACCTGAAGAATTAGAATTACTTACTTCCAGGTGCAAACCTTAGTGTCCCCCTAACAGCCACTCCCCCATCCCACCTCATCCGCAGTTGTGGTATCTTCAGTCAGGTCCCATGTCCCCACTGTGGTGTCCCACTGTGAGTCCTTCCTGATCTCTCCTCCTATTCAGGTACCCACACTGACTCTCCTGGGTCTGGCCTTACTGCCAGCTCCTTGCACAACTCCGCGGAACAACATTCGCTTTGTATAATATGTAGAACCCCATGCAATGTGACTAGAACCTCCTCTTCTCCCCTGGGACTCTTCTCCATCTGAAAGAGGGAATGCTAGCCTGATGGCTCCTTGCCCCTGACCCCCAGCATGTTGAAGGGCCTGCAGAAATCACTTGGTGCCCCCTCTGGCAAAACTTCCACATGTTGACATACTAGTCCATTTGCACTTATTTTTGTTGTTGTTGTTTCAGTTCTTTTCTTTTGGCCAGGCCAGGTTTGAACCTGCCACCTCTGGCATATGGGGCTGGCACCCTACTCCTTGAGCCACAGGCACCGCCCCACTTATTTTTTTTTTCCAAATGAACCACAGGCTTACTTCCTTCTGCCTCACCCACCCCCCCTAAATCTCCCACCATCCCCAAGGGCCCTCCTGAAGGGCACTGAATCTGTTTCCCAAACAACAGGCTGACTCCTCAGCTATGTGTGCATGGGACAGTGCCTCCCAGCAGCCACCGTCCAGGCTTCGCATGGTAAGCACAGGCTCAGGGCTGGCAGCACCTCCTGTGTCAGCCAGCAGTTATCTGCCTCCAGGAAGACCCCCTGGGCTGCTTCCAGCTCACCAAGAAGTGAAACCAGCAGTCTTCTGAAGTTTTTTTTTTTTTGGCCAGGGCCAGGCTTGAACCCACCACCTCTGGTATATGGGGCCGGCACCCTATTCCTTGAGCCACAGGTGCCACCCTCTTCTGAAGTTTTGTAGGGACTCTTACAGTGCCAAGGTCTGTCTCATCAAGGTCCTAGAGGGGAAGTGCATTATTCTCTGTTTTAATGATTGTATACTGACCCAAGTGGGCTGGAGGGAGCAAGTGGCTTTCCATGATCCCTAATCCAGCATGCTCCTCAACCGAGGAAAATGACTGGCCAGATGAAAGTCATGATGTAGGAAATGGCTACTAACTCTATCCTCCCGTCTGCATATGCCTGTGCTTTAGCCTGGCTATATTCCAACCTCCAGTATGGTTAAGGCAACAGACCACCACCTGGGAAGGTGAAGGAGAGCTTTTGTATAACCTAGCCAAGGAATTCCATTTTGCAGCTACTCAACAAGATGTATTTATTTATTTATTTATGACAAAGCCTCACTTTGTCATCCTCAGTAGAGTGCCCTGGTGTCCTAGTTCACAGCAACCTCAAACTCTTAGACTCAAATGATTCTTTTTCCTCAGCCTGCCAATGGGCCTACTACAGGCGCCAGCCACAACGCCCAGCTATTTTTAGAGGCAGAGTCTTGCTCTTGCTCAGGCTGGTCTTGAACTCATGAGCTCAAGTGTCTCAGCCTCCCAGAGTGCTGGGATTAAAGACTCATATGAGCCACCACTCCTGGCCTATATTTTATTTATTTATTTATTTATTTTAATTAATTAATTAATTTGCAGTTTTTGACCAGGGCTGGGTTTGAACCCACCACCTCTGGTATATGGGACCAGTGCCCTACTCCTTTGAGCTACAGGCACTGCCCTATTTATTTATTTTTTGAGACAGAGCCTCAAGCTATTGCCCTGGGTAGAGTGCTGTGGCATCACAACTCACAGCAACCTCCAACTCCTGGGCTTAAGCAATTCTCTTGCCTCATCCTCCAAAGTAGCTGGAACTACAGGTGCCCACCACAACACCTGGCTATTTTTTGGTTGTAGTTGTCGTTGTTTGGCAGGCCCTGGGCTGGATTCGAACCTGCCAGCTCTGGAGTATGTGGCTGGCGCCTTAGCCGCTTGAGCTAAAGGCGCTGACCCTATTCCTTTATTTTAAAGACAGTTTTACTCTGCCACCTAGACTGAGTGCAGTGGTGCCCTTATAGCTCACTGTAACCTCAAACTCCTGGGCTCAAGCAATCCTCTTGCCTCAGCCTCTCAAGTAGCTGGGACTGCAAGTGTGTGCCACTGTGCCCAGCTATTTTTTAAAATTATTTTCTTTAATGATGAAGTCTCATTATTGTTGCTTAACCTGGTCTCAAACTCCTGGGCTCAAGAGATTCTCCCACCCCCGCCTCGTGAATAGCTGGGACTACAGGCACATAGCACCACACCTGGCTAATTTTCTTTTTTCTAGAGGTGGGAGTCTCACTTTGTTCATCAGGCTGGTCTCAAACTTCTGGCCTCAAGTGATCTCCCACCATGGCCTTCCAAAATGTTAGGATTATAGGTGTGAGCCACTGCTTTTTCTTTCTTTCTTTTTTTTTTATTAAATCATAGCTGTGTACATTAATACAGTCATGGGGTACAGTGTGCTGTTTTTATATACAATTTGAAATATTTTCATCAAACTGGTTAACATAGCCTTCATGTCATTTTCTTAGTTATTGTGTTAAGATATTTATATTCTCTGTTTAGAAAGATTCACATGTACCCTTGTAAGATAAACCATAGGTGTGATCCCACCAATCACCCTCCCTCCACCCATCCTCCCCTTCCCCTCCCCTCCCTCTCCCCTTTCCCTATATTCCTGGGCTATACTCAGTAATGTGTTTTACATGACATTTCATGATTAGTAAACAGAAGAGTGCAAATTCAAACTAGATTGTCTTATTCTGATCTAACATCCTTTGAGGGCTAA